>NQII01005692.1:0-56512 GCA_002778355.1 Clitarchus hookeri | reverse complement strand
GGCTCATGTATCAATTCACATGTTCATGCAACAATAAAACCTCGATTTGTGAAATATGAATTACCCTGCATTCATTCATTAGTGAATTGGACCATTAAACTACAGTGTCGAAGCATTCCTACGCCCGATCACTGAGGACTAGTATTAAGTGTTGGCGCCTCATGCCACAGAACAGATTACAACACCTACGTCCAAACCTCAGCTTTGGCAGGTGTCAATACCAATTGATACAAATTGTTACTAACTCAGCTTGATAAAAGAACATGATAAGCTTGCGAATATGTTCAAAACAGCTTGTCAGTCTCTATTTTCTCGTCTCATCCGGCTGGCGCCACATTTCTCTCGTATAAAAAATACATTAAATTACTCGTCCATTCCGAAAGGAGTGCAGCGCCCTTATAAAAATATTTTTGGTCGAAAATTTTAGTTATGGCAGTAGGGGTTAAACGAAGTGTTTTACACTACGTAGAATATAAAAAATACTTTAAATTATTATATAACTTAAAGTTTATAATTAAATGTATAATATTCCACAAGGCAGTTAATCCAGTTACAAATGAAATACTTTTAGATAAAAAATAATTATTAGTTTTACTTGTATCGCTAACTCATGAATATTCTATGTTTGAGTGATACAATATATCGCACATATAAAGTTATGCACTCTATTATGCGAGCTGAGAGAAATTGCTATTTACCGTTCTTAACACCAGTGATAAAACTATTTACACCACGTCTTAAATTGAAAAACAATGGATGAATCTATTTATTCAATGCAAAACTATTCATTTAAACACCCGAAAGTGTGAATTTCATTGTTTTTCATGAAGGATATTTATTTTGCTACTAGTGTTGCAGATAATTTAATATGGTCCTATTTTTTCTTGCTTTTTGTTTGATGTAATAATATTTGGCAATAATTTCAAGCATAAAAAAAACTTACGGACGCAAGACTGGAAGTTCACTCTGTATATGAATATTATACAATAACACCTTATTTTGCAGTTTTGCCAGATTAGTTAAATTTTCACGTCCAAGCTGGCAAAAATCAGAAAATAACAATCGGTAATCTATACCACATTGTAAATGAAGGGAAACCATTAAATAATTTTTTTATTTATTTACGTTACTATAAATTATATGTATCGTCAACAGCTTAAATATTAACAAATAAATAATGTTGTCCACAGAGGATTTTTGACGATAGCGCAAGTTGCACACCAACATATCACTTCAGGGATCCTTTACTCAATTGCAGGCAGAATTTGGGAAGGATGTTTTTGTTAGTATAGCGTTTGGACCACATGGTAATATAGAAGATTCGTCGGGATACTCCCATACTATACCCTCGACATTCTGCTTCTCCTCGACGCTTATGCCGACTCGCTTAATGTATTCTGCATGGCTGGTAGGTCCTCGGNAAAGGATTTTTGACGATAGCGCAAGTTGCACACCAACATATCACTTCAGGGATCCTTTACTCAATTGCAGGCAGAAATTGGGAAGGATGTTTTTGTTAGTATAGCGTTTGGACCACATGGTAATATAGAAGATTCGTCGGGATACTCCCATACTATCCCCTCGACATTCTGCTTCTCCTCGACGCTTATGCCGACTCGCTTAATGTATTCTGCATGGCTGGTAGGTCCTCGGNCCCCTCGACATTCTGCTTCTCCTCGACGCTTATGCCGACTCGCTTAATGTATTCTGCATGGCTGGTAGGTCCTCGGCGGTGGCATTCCATAATGTCAAGTTGTACAGTTTAAAGTTCAGTGCCCGATAAGTGATAACAATAGGTCGAGGTTTCCCATAACTTCCCACAACTGTTGCACTACTTGACGTTTGCTGATGACTTCACATCGACCTGTACTTCATTTAGAACTGCCTCTCACGGTCGTTCAAAGCCTTCATCTAAGACCCGAATATTAGTTACAGACATTCTAAGTAATATGCAAATATTAAAACTCACTCCGTCAATATTTTGGACACTGAGAGAAAGTTTTGATCCAGCATAACAAAATACTTGTTTGTATGGGGCCAAATATATGTTTAGTAGCCCCAAAAAAATATTTTCTTCAGTAAAAATAATTTTTAGAAGCAATAAAGTTTATTTTGTGTATCTAACAAATTAGGGGCTACAATAAACGAAAAATCTGTATTGAGCCAAAATATCAGCTGTTTATATTTGCTAACCGACTCATTTGATTGCCTTAGTTCGAAAATACAGCTCAAGAGTTTGTGATGTTTGTGACAATTAGGATAGAAACTGTGCTTCTTTGTGCATTAACTAATAATTAATAATGGTATAAATTTCCTATTAAAAAAGATCAACATAAAACTGAGAATCCGAGTCGTAAAACCTGAAATATTTATTTACGTACGTTGTCCAGTATTTAAAATGTATGTAACCAAAAGCATTCCGTGTGCCATCAATCGTCACCTTGGTTGAGGTTACAAGGGCGTGCGCCCTGACGCAAGTGATTGAGGGTTTAATATCGGCCGGGCCTTAAATGTCTTTGAAATAAGCGAAATGGTTTTATATACAGGCGATGGACTAAATAATATGAACACCTGACATATACACAATATTTATTTATTAATAAGATGTTGGGCCACCATTTGTTTATAGAACAGCTGCAAATTTTCGCGGAACAGATTCGTAGAGTGTCTGAATAGTTTCCAAAGGAATGTTGTCCCATTCTTGTACCAAAACATCCACTAATTGCTTCAATGATGTAGGAGATGTAAATCTGCTCCTCACTCTCTGCTATAAAACTCCCCATAACGGTACTATTACGTTGAGGTCTGGCGATTGTTTGATGATATTCTGATGCTCCTCAAACCAAGACTGAACCTTTTTGGCTGTGTGTATGGGCGCATTATCTTCTTGGAATATGGCAGTGTTTGGCAGAAATATGCTAGTCATAGTAAGAATTTCATCATTGAGGATGTCAAGATATTCATTCGCAGTAATCCGGCCAGTGATGTGAATGAGAGGACCAGCTGAATACCACGATAAAGCCGCCCAAATCATAATGGAACCTCCCCCTATGCTTGACTGTAGGAAGCAGGCAGTCCGGATCGTAGGCTACTTTTGGGGTTCTCCATACATAAACCCGACCGTTTGTAGGAAACAATGTAAACGATGATTCATCGGACCATACCACATTCTTCCAATCATCAAGTGTCCAGATTTNCGAGATATTCATTCGCAGTAATCCGGCCAGTGATGTGAATGAGAGGACCAGCTGAATACCACGATAAAGCCGCCCAAATCATAATGGAACCTCCCCCTATGCTTGACTGTAGGAAGCAGGCAGTCCGGATCGTAGGCTACTTTTGGGGTTCTCCATACATAAACCCGACCGTTTGTAGGAAACAATGTAAACGATGATTCATCGGACCATACCACATTCTTCCAATCATCAAGTGTCCAGATTTTATGAACGTGGCACCACTTCTTTCGGAACTCAGCGTTGGCTTCCGTTAAAAAGGATTTCGTAATTGCAGCCCTTTCATGAATGTAAGCTTTGTAGACCTCTCGTCGTACTGTTTTTGTCGAAACAGTATTACTCAAGTTAGTGTTGAGTTCTGCTGTCACTTGTGCCGCGGCAGTTTTATGTTGTCTGGCAACAATTATTTTTAATGCTAGTCGGTCTCTGTAAGTTAACTTTGGGTTTCGCCCACTATTCCTCTTCGCTGATGATGTTTTAACATTTTGTGTGTATGCTGTCATTACCGTGGATACTGTCGCTCGTGAAACGTTAAATAATTCAGCTGTTTTCGTCACAGACGCTCCTGTTAACCGAGCACCAACGATTTGCTCTCTTTCGAAGTCTGAGAGATCACACATTTCACCGATCGCTTGTTTTAACCGTCGCGGATCAAAGCGTATAATACACTGAAATATAACCTACAAAACTTGGCACGTAAACTGTGCAATACATACGCGTCGCATCATTTACACGGAAGCAGTGTTGCCAACATGCAACAAAATGTACTATATTGCATGGTGTTGATATTATTTTGTCCATTCCCTGTACTTATTGTCAAAAAATCTTTACTTGCAGCAACAATATCTTACGTTTTGGAGCCGGGCCAAACAAACTTAATTTCATTCAACCAAACCTTTTTTTTTAGTGCACCCATTTTAATTACTAGTACAGTTAAAAGTTATTTTTGAAATTAATATTTTTAATGGAACAAGTTTTATTTTGAACAAAATGTATGAATATACTTAAAACGAAAAATGTGGACTCAAAGTAATATTAACGAATCAGATTAAAACAAAAACATTTTTGTGGCAGTGTATAACCATATCTAAATACAAAAAGCAGTGAATCACGGAGAACATAGATACAAATTTACCACGGAGAAAATACTTGTTACAGCGCCAGCAAAATCACAAAATGTTATGAAGACAAAGTTTTTTGTAAAGTCACATATTACAAACTAATATAAATTTTTTTATTGAACTTATAAATCTACTTATCCAACTCAGATCGACAATTCGGATACCAGTACTTAAAGTGCTCTCTTACTGCAACACACCTCGCAGTGGAACATCGATCGAACTAAAATTATTTTTGGAACTTACTTTGGACGATATCTGATCGATCAAGTTGTCATTACAACCGGCCATAATGCATCACGCTATTGTTGCAAATATGTCAGACAACCAATATAACTAAACTTACAAACATTTTGTATTATCCTGTTTCTAACATTTATATTTATTACTGTTATATGTAATATCTAACCTTAAATATCTCTTTCACGGTTATCACTAAAGACCGACCTGTCTGTCAGACAGGCGAGACAAATGGTTCTACTTGACGTAAATCATCGTTTCATTTACTTTAATTGTGCTTCCGGCAAGCGGGAATATACATCATCTTTAAAAGAGGATTTTTCAATTGTAAAAGTGTTTTTCTTAGTGTGCAATTAAGTGTTTCGTTGTTCCTCCAAGTTCAAACACCAGCCGTTCTCGACAAGAATGTTGGATTAGCATTAAAATAAAGAGAGCCTTAAGTTTGAATAGCACAGCTCGATCTTTGCGTGCACATTATCTCCGCTCCTCCTACTGTATTCATTTAACCCTTTCCTCTATTTCTCTGGATTTCTCTTCAAACGTTTCTGTCTTCCACCATACGGCAAATAGCAAGTGAACTGGGAAAGTAGAGCCAGTATATCTTGCAGCGTGTACAGCCACACGAAATGTATTTTGAGAATACGAAATTCTCCGCATCCAGACATGGCGTCACTTGATCTGGTGCTGTATCGTGGACGTGATTTTGGAGATGTGTATCTGTTAGGAAATGGAAGAGGCGAATTTTGGGGACACGAAGTTGGGTTACTCTCGACTGCTAGTAGTTTAGTAACTAAATAATGGAGGGAGCATCATATTCGTGCATTGAGAATCGCGAAACTACAAAATGACTACAATCCCTAGTAAAACCATTTGGAAGGAGAGGTAAATTATCGGATAAAAGCAAAACTTGCCAATTCACGTCATCTCTGAAGAGTGATAGAGAATAAGTTCCTCAGATGGAGCGGCGATGGAATGCAAGTGTGGGGAAACAGCAGCAGTAGTTGAATAAAACCAACCAATGGCAACGCCCACCATGTTACACACACCCGAAAATTATGTGTGTCCCCTACGGAAATCGAAACTGTATTCCCTTGATGGGTGGTCTGTTCACAAGCTACATTACCACCGCTGCCCCAAGCTTTCTGATGTAAGAGTAGAATTGATGTAGGTGAGATAGGGAGAGTGAAAGAGAACTACAGATTATGCCAATATTTGTACGCTTAACGTTAATACTGTATCTTGAACCCTGTTCTTATTCAGATTCCAGCAGTGAGGCTATAGATTCTCTTGTATACAGGATTAGTATAAAATAATACACAATATTTGAAGGTCTTTAATATCAAAACCAAACAACCTACAAACTTGAATGATTAATCAAATGAACCGTGGTATCATGAAGTTTGTTTACCATATATTCATAAAAACTCAATGTTAGCACCACGAGCAGCCTGAACGACAAGTACGCGATAATTTAAATCGTTCCACGCTCTTGTCAGCATGTCCGGTGTTACGGTTTGGATGGCGTTCGTAAGGCTCGGTTTGAGGTGGTGAGGTAGAAGCGAGCTTGCATTCGACATATCGACGTGAAGGGGATGGTCTGATATTTAGTTTATGTGCCGAGATATGACACTGGGAGCGTCTGTCATCGCACTATGAAAGTATGAATTGTGTAAGTCAGCAGCTCGATGGTGACTGTACAATAGAAGGCGTTCTGTATTATACAGTTTGCTCAATGTTGATCGGTTACGACTATACAACGTAACTACCGTCACAAATACGGACATCGTCCTCCCGATAGGTGTAGTATCGTACTNGATCGGTTACGACTATACAACGTAACTACCGTCACAAATACGGACATCGTCCTCCCGATAGGTGTAGTATCGTACTTTGGTTTCGTCAGTTGCATGACACAGGGTGCCTTTGCAAAATCAAAAGCTCCAGCCGGCCGCGTGTGTCCGAAGTAAATGTGCAACGGATTCAACAAGCGTTCGTTCGCTGTCAGAGAAAATCAACTCGACAAGCTAGCCGGGAAATGCNGTAAATGTGCAACGGATTCAACAAGCGTTCGTTCGCTGTCAGAGAAAATCAACTCGACAAGCTAGCCGGGAAATGCGAATCCCTCAATCGACGGTATGGACAGTGTTGCGAAAGCGATCACGTGAAACCACCGAACACGAGCGCGTTTCCCCNAAATCCCTCAATCGACGGTATGGACAGTGTTGCGAAAGCGATCACGTGAAACCACCGAACACGAGCGCGTTTCCCCCAAAGTGAACATGTTTTGCGCTGTATCGAAATACACTGTTTTCGGCCCTTTATTTCATCACGAGCCCACTGTTACTGGAATCCCTTATTTGGACATGATGGTTGTTTCCTCAGTTAGAAGAGGCGGCAGGGAACTTCATTTTCCAGCAGGATGGTGCGCCACCCTATTGGCACAGGGCTGTTCGCGGATATCTGAACATGATGTTGCCGCAATGCTGGATTGGTTGAGGAGCAGCTAGTGGCCAGGCTCTTCATTACTGACCCCTAACAAACCCGGATCTTACACCGTNTGCTGGATTGGTTGAGGAGCAGCTAGTGGCCAGGCTCTTCATTACTGACCCCTAACAAACCCGGATCTTACACCGTTAAATTTTTTTTCTATGGGATACACAAATGATTAATTGTATCGTCCACCATTTCCGGCTGACATTGACGCCCTCAAAACGAGAATTACAGACGCCATACAAACCGTAACANTGCTGGATTGGTTGAGGAGCAGCTAGTGGCCAGGCTCTTCATTACTGACCCCTAACAAACCCGGATCTTACACCGTAAAATTTTTTTCTATGGGATACACAAATGATTAGTTGTATCGTCCACCATTTCCGGCTGACATTGACGCCCTCAAAACGAGAATTACAGACGCCATACAAACCGTAACACCGGACATGCTGACAAGAGTGAGGAAATAGTTTGATTAGCCCGTAGATGTCATTCGGGCCTCTCTTGGTAGTCACATTGAACATTTATGAAGAAATGGTAAACAAACTTCAAAGTTCTATGGTTCATTTGATTGCTGATTTGTCAATTAATGTTGTAGGTTGTTTGGTTTTGATATTTTAGACCTTCAAATTTGGGGTATTCTTTTATACTTATTCTGTATAATATAAGTCAAAATGTGCTTCAAACATTAACGCTTAACCATTATATGACAATTTTTGTTAGCCTATTGAAAGAATAGCAAACCGAAGAGCGTATCATACTTACACTCATTTAGGGTAAGGTTACACACGAGGGACTACAGAACAAAACAAAATTTCAAGCATACATAAGTACCATTGGTACTTTGAACGAATTTGATGTAACAAGTTTTAAAAACCTATTTTATACATATATTAAAACACCCATGCTCTTAGAGTGAATCACGTCAATACATACGAAATAAAATATAACGTGGTTGCGCGTTATTACGAATATGTTTGTTTAAAACGTACAGATCTTTAGTAAACAAAAAAAAATTACTTTTTTATTTTCCGCACAATTTTATAACAGAAACCAATACACAATATTANAATCTTTAGTAAACAAAAAAAAATTACTTTTTTATTTTCCGCACAATTTTATAACAGAAACCAATACACAATATTAAAATTAATAATTTTATTTACAGTATTAATACTTTATTTCCGTATTTTTAAAACATTTGGCATAGTGGTATAATGTTGATCACGTTTCTTCGCGCTAGGTTCCTCATTTCTATCATTGGTTAGTGGTAAGAAGGTAAATACTTTTGCGCTTGTTATTTATGATTGCGAATTGTGTTATAAATGTACGAAACTACTTTTAGGTATGTGTTTTTTTATTAATTCTTAAATAGGTTTCTTTAGAGCAATATTAGACAAACAAACATGTGGGCGTGAATTGCAGCTTCATTCCTATTTTTATACCTGCCGGTATATATTTACTTAAATATCATATAAACTGTGGTGGAGGATTACTTCTTCGTCGTCTTATCGGCGGCCAACTTCCTCTGGTTTTTATTCGCTCCCTCAGTGCTTGTTATTTAACTGCCCCCGCCGCGCCGTTACGGAAGTGTGGCGAGGCGTGCCAGTGAATCACCGGGCGCTTAGTGAAGACCTCGCCACGCACTCCACATAAAGGGCATAACTCTCCATCAGGCGGCTGCTCGAGCCAGCACGGCGCCTCCCACGCAGCGGCCACATCTCAGAACCCGGCTCTTGCGCACCGCCCATCGTGAACTACTTTACACACTATTCTCGCGTGCCCATCAAGTTTTGTCGGCAGTGCGTAAAGATGCTGGTAGAAATATAAAACNCTACTTTACACACTATTCTCGCGTGCCCATCAAGTTTTGTCGGCAGTGCGTAAAGATGCTGGTAGAAATATAAAACATCGATTAGGAATCAGATCTACAAATGTGGGCCCATGTGGAATGTTTGCTAATGAACATATATAGAAAGGAGCAGGCTGAATGTTGTTCTACGATATACTCGAATGAAATTAACAATACGCAGAGTGAAAATTCATGCTCTGGCAAAGTAGAAAGTGCTCTTCAAGAAAAAAAATTTCATTCTTATCATTTTCTTTTGGCCGGTACAAAAATATTTACGTTTCCCTTCATTACGGAAGTATTTTAAAAACTATATGGGGATGTTTAAAAAGTTTTCATTTACAATAAGTCACTTATATTTATAAAAAATTTAAAATATATTGAAAACGTAACATTCTTAGAGTTCCACATTGTGATATACTTTGTGGAAAAAAGCGACAATATGAAATATTTAAATGGTAACCTAAGCCAAAATGTATTATTTTCTGCATAAACGTGAATAAATGCATATCATTTGTGACTTCAAATAGGTAAGAAAATAATATATAAANCGTATTATTTTCTGCATAAACGTGAATAAATGCATATCATTTGTGACTTCAAATAGGTAAGAAAATAATATATAAAAAATTAACTACGGTTTTATGAAAACTAACAAAGCTCAGAAAATAGTTATATTTTTAGGAAGTAAAAGACAAAAGGTGCATTCAGACCTTTTCCTTCAGTACGAACAGAAAACACCGTATCTTGATCTGAATAATGCAAACACACAACGAACGCCGACGTCGGGAGACAAGCAATCTTTCGACGCGACGGAATGAGAAGGTTTTAGTCGAGTGCATACGTCATTCTGGGGACGTAAAATATAGCCCTGCGTGTCGTTCAATTTGATTCCATGAGGGGAAAAGGGAGGGAGAGAAAGGGAGAGCGTAAGAGAGTTGGTTGAAGCATATGAGAGGGAAGCGAGGGAGGAAAACAGAAGAGGAAAATGGAATAAGTTATACATGAGATGGGCTGTATGCTCAGAGATTTGGTTCCTGCCGGTATGTGGTTATGGTGAGGGGGCAACAGGGGAAGGGAGGACATAGGATAGTGAAGGGGAAAGTTAACACAGTTCGGGAATTGGCCTGGCTGATTTGCCTGGCGGCCTTCACTGCGTATAGTTGAAGGAGGCGATGGAAACGAGGGTACGTGCAANATTGGCCTGGCTGATTTGCCTGGCGGCCTTCACTGCGTATAGTTGAAGGAGGCGATGGAAACGAGGGTACGTGCAAACTACCTTCCATGCCTATCTTCCAGTTTTCCAGCGCTAATGCACGTTTCGCTGCATTCAAAAGCTCTCTTTCAGTATTTCCGAAATGGGCACCTAATTATGTCCACACCGGTGAAAGACTTACCCTCCTCTACTTACACGCATGTGTAATGACCACTTATGTTCCTCTTTTGAATTTCATCTGAGAACTTACCTGAAATTAAAAGAGTACGATTTTCCAAGTCTTTTGGGGTGCTTTTTTGAAAGAAAAAAAAACTACAATTTTCAGATATGTGCTGATGTATGGAATACACGACTATATGAAACTCCTCTTGCTGTTTTTTGACAATTATTCCTGTCTCCACAACCACTAACACATTATTTTAATTTGGCAAGTAGGCCGATGGTTTGAGATACACTCACAAAATAGCAAAGAATTTTAACCTGTGTGTGTAATAAATATTTCGCACACCACTGTAAAGGCCCTTTCACACAATCGAAGTTCACTTCAAAGGTTATTCAAATTTATAAATTCAACTCCTCGAATTATGTATGACGTCACTCGGGTGTCAAAATCGCGGCCAAAATGTGTTTCAAGCCATTGAATGACTAAAATTTTTTCAAAGATTTTCAATTAGGATATGTTCTATATTTTCTTGAATCCAGTATTTCAACTAGCTCTCCGAATTATTAAAGCAGCATACACATATGAAGTTTAATGTCTGAACAGAATAAATAATGCGCATTTAAGCTACACAAATATTTACATATATTTATTTCATGCAAAATAATTATCTTAGAAAAAAAATATATTTGTTTCGATTTCAACAAATAATTTTAGCAAAGTGTACGGTATGTATAGGTTTGAAAAAAAGTTACTCAACTTAGTTATAATGTTTTTAACTCAAATATATTCGTGAAAATATTTAAGTTGCCACTTAAATATTAATTGAATACATCTGCATGTGTCAAAAACCTTTCAAAACTTTTAAATAATAATTCAATTTCAATTGAACTCAACCTATTGAAGTGCATTTCGGTATTTAATTTGTTCAATTCAATTGGTTGAATTCGATTAAATATTTTATGTGTGAAATGGCCTTAATACGGAGATCTCCGTCGAGTTCATGCCTTTCGTACATATCCATGCGCTGGGAAGACCAATAATATACAGCAGTTGGCCAGGTGATTACAAGCTAGTTTGGCATAGAGGAGGCCGTAGGTTTGATCCCAATCACATGCACTTGAAGAAACTCCCCTCACCATTCAAGCTCACTCTCAAGGCGGATCAGTCCCTGAAGTCTTGAATTTATCAATTTTTCGGATTTTAAAATTTTTTTTTAAGTTCCATAAAAAAAATTTTAACGCAGATTTTTTTTTCATGGCATACAATAAACAAATGCGTCTTGAACTTTATAATATTGCTACACCTTCCTTATTTTATTGGTTATTAGCTAATGTCAGCCGATAAGAGAAGAAATAAGTGACTATATCCTGTAGGTGATTTTATAAATGACGCTAACAGCAGCAGTGAGGCAATAACTGCTTTAAAAAAACGTAAAGGGAATGTTGTTTTGTATATCGAGCCTTAACACGTTAAAAAATGTCTTAACTGCACGCATGGGGCCACGGTGGTTTAGTGGTTAGACTATTCTCCTCCCACCAAGGCGAACCGGGCTCGATTCCGACGGTGTCGCCCCCGGATTTTCACATGTGTGTATAGTGCTGGACGATGCCACTGGTCTCTAGATTTTCTCAGGGATCTCCCGTTTCCCCCGCACTTTCATTCCGGCGATTCTCCATACTCACATCGCTTCATCCTCATCGACTATAAAGACCTCGATGTTAACAGCCGCCCAAATCTCTTCACTCGCTCACTCAACTGCAGACTGCGGTGAAAATCTAATAAAACCAAGATGGCGTATTTTGCTTGTCCGGGGCTTACAAGCGCAACATCGCTAAAGGCGACCCTGGCACGGGTACGAAATGCCTAGTAGCTTCAATTCGCAAGGCTCTGAAATAGCATGCATTTTTCCCGTCTGTAGTTTCGCCTGTATGCAGCTTCCAGCCAAGACACTTTTTTATTCCGCCACAATACCAAAGATGACGTGCTACGCGTCATTTTATTGCTTTCTTTATCCCGTACTTGCTTTCATCTTCTTAAAAGTAATTTTAAAAATACCGTTTTATTCATTTTTCGTTAGAATACCACCACCAGAGGTAAATAAAAACAGTCATATCTTGTTTTGTGAAGCGAAAATTTTCATAACTGTTATTGTAAAGCAGGTATTGCCAAAAATAGTACACGATATTTTTATAAAACATGTTTTAGTTATGTTCTGCTCACTGTTTGGCGACCTTGCAAGGTGGCAGATTTAAAACCGGAGTAGTTTTATGTAAATTAATCACCTTACCTGCGTTCTTAAGGTTTAACAAATCATCAGCGAAAAAATAACCGAAATTAATATTATAAATATTTTAAATGGGGAATTTACAACCAATATCCTTCTTGTAGGAATAAATTTATCTAAATGATTCAAAAGTGAGGTAATTGCTGTGAGGCAAAGATGTCTTTCAATGAGGTCCTCGTAAACATTAGGTAGAAAATACGATGCCTTTTAAGACAGTGACCTACGAGGCATTTATATTTTGCCACATTTTGCCAAAATTTAACATGCCTACTCCAGCGATATGTATTTTAATGTGGAAAATACCTAAAGTTCTGAACATAATTTAATTTTAAGGATGTGGGTTAGAATAATAAATTTAATGCATGTGTTATTTAAAGTAAAACTCACTTTGGTATCATTTCCGCTGCTTTGGGAGGGGGATAATGTAATTAGTAATAATGTCTAGTGGACTTATCACTCACAGTCCCATCAGTTTTCTGTTGGAAGGTTAGAAACAGATATCAATAAAACAGTCTTTATAAGCGTTAAATATCTACTTTGCATTTATTAAGCTTTCGAAGATGGTTTTAAGAATGGCCGTTACGATGTTATTTAACGAAACACAGGGACCGGGTTCAATTCCTGAGTAAACGGTGAATGCGTGTGCTTTTTAGGTTGGTTTAGCATGTAACTCAGAAAGATTTTAAAGATTAACTAACACAGCTATATATAAATAATATTTATCTTAACTCTTTAAAATAACGCTTTCTGTACGGAAACATTTTCCGAAATTCATTCTTAAATATTCTGACCCAAGGTAAATAAGTAGTTATCATATTTTAATTCCCTATGAAAGCTTTAGTTTCAATTCTGGTGTTTCTCATTTTGTGAGCCAGAAGGCAAGAACCGTGAATTAACTGATCTCCGGAATAGCGACAGATTCTCGGTTATATCGGCAGTTTCACTCCACTAACTTCAACTCTGCGTAGTTCAAAAGTTGCATCTTTCAAGAAGCGAGCGCTCGTTTTGATCTACAGGACGGAACGTAATAAGGTTTCCGTGACTTTGAGTTTTCATTAGCACTGCAGAAGTAAATTAAGTATTTTAAAGTCTAGTTTAACCGTCAGAGATTTTCTAAATTACACGAGCAAGTTGCAATGTTTTGGAAAATTTAATTCCTAACAAATGAGTGTTTTTGTTATAACAGGTACACACAGAAAAAACCTTAAAAATTAAAATGATTGCTTCAAAAGCAAATACGTATTTTTTTAATACCCGTTAAAAATTAATGTTTGTTCTGTGTACTCATACAAGTCACTGTATTCCATATTTACGTTAGCACTATTTAATACATTGTTAACATAATTTATGACAATTCCCTTGCATGTAAATGTAAATTTACATGAAAATTAAGTAATTATTTCATAAATGCAAGCGAAACATTCTTGGCAAAAGTGTAAGGAAATATNATAAATTTACATGAAAATTAAGTAATTATTTCATAAATGCAAGCGAAACATTCTTGGCAAAAGTGTAAGGAAATATCATGACAAGTAAAAGAATATTCACAACACTATATAGGGATATTACATAAATAAAACAAAGAAAGAAAAGATCATTTTTCATGTCCTTCCTACCCCGTAAAAATCTTTTGGGGAATAAAACATCAGAAAGAACAATTCTTACATCCACTAAAATCGGTGTAGTACTAATGAAAACTCGTTCTGTAGCAGGAAAAAGCGCCCTCCACTTCATTTCAGTGATTTCCTATCAATTAAAGTAAATAATTTTTATTTAAAATAGTATGTCAACAGAACGTAAGGGATAGTAATACCACTGAATAAAATTATCACGAATTTAAAGCAGTAGACCTCTATATCCTTCCAAGTTTTAGATTTTAAATTATTGCATAGTTTTTATGGAAGTGTTTCTCCATAATACTGTACATATTATCAAAAAACATTACATATAAATTGTAATGGAAAATTTACAAATAGTAAAATTGTTAAGAATTAAACTACCAAAATAATTTGTACTCTCTATAATAATTTTTTTATTGAAAACGTTTTCGAAATTTTTTTGTGCACTGCAACACAGAGATACTGTAGAGTTTTTTGACATTATTTATTAGGGCACAGAAATCAATATCTGCCATATCTTTCAGTCACTTCTTAAAATAAACGAAAATAATACACCTTGCATGAAGATGAATNCAGGAAAAAGCGCCCGCCACTTCATTTCAGTGATTTCCTATCAATTAAAGTAAATAATTTTTATTTAAAATTGTATGTCAACAGAACGTAAGGGATAGTAATACCACTGAATAAAATTATCACGAATTTAAAGCAGTAGACTTATATATCCTTCCAAGTTTTAGATTTTAAATTATTGCATAGTTTTTATGGAAGTGTTTCTCCATAATACTGTACATATTATCAAAAAACATTACATATAAATTGTAATGGAAAATTTACAAATAGTAAAATTGTTAAGAAATAAACTACCAAAATAATTTGTACTATCTATAATAATTTTTTTATTGAAAACGTTTTCGAAATTTTTTTGTGCACTGCAACACAGAGATTCTGTAGAGTTTTTTGACATTATTTATTAGGGCGCTGAAATCAATATCTGCCATATCTTTCAGTCACTTCTTAAAATAAACGAAAATAATACACCTTGCATGAAGATGAATGAGTAAAATAATTTTCAGTCTTAAAGAGATTTCAGCAGTGAAACAAATTTAGATTTTGGGTATTTGTAAGTTGCTGAGTCAGTGCCGCTTAACTACCATACTTGTATTATCCGATATGTAATTACGAAATTTCTTATTAGTATATCATTATTTTAGTGTTTTTCTCTATACACATTGAACATTATATAAGTATGTATATATATGTATACCAGGTGAGGCACCTAAGGTAGGCTACCTGAACAACACTGCCAGTTCCAGTGAGAGAAGAAAATGTTTCAGACAAAAATTGCTCGGGTCCAAGGCGCTAATAACTTGATATGGATAATTTCCTCGTATGTGGAAGGGTAAAAAAGATACAAAGGTAAAATTTGTTAATCTAAATGGAATGAATATATTTATCTCAACCCTCAACAGTGCGTATAAAAATGAAATAAATACGATGACATTTGCTGGTCGTTCAAGATCGCTGAAGGTCAATGACGAAGNAACAGTGCGTATAAAAATGAAATAAATACGATGACATTTGCTGGTCGTTCAAGATCGCTGAAGGTCAATGACGAAGCAAACTGCGGCGCCGCACGGAACAATGGGCCGACGTAGCGCCGTCCTGTAGCGACTGTAGCCGTCCTGTAGCTCGCGTTTGTTTAAACAAACACCAGCATCAGACTGCGCTTCCTTTGTTATTTTAATATGATATCAGGTGTTCACATTGGTGTCCTTGTGCATTGATACATACTGTAAAACGATTCTGAGCGGACAATACCACACGTAGAAACTCATATCGTCTTATCGCAGAACAATCTCGTGTAATACGGCCTTTCATGTCTTCGGGAGTTGTCAGTCGGTCTTTATAGACCTGTACATTTAATGTTCCCCACATATAAAAGTTCATAGGCGTTAAGTCTGGGGAACATGCAGGCCATTTCGTGTTCTCAAACCGACCGATCCAACTACCACCGAAAGTTATTTTAAGAACAGTTTTATTTCTCTGTGCAGAATGAGCGGGACATCGATATTGTTGGTACCACATTGATTGCGTTATGTCCAGTGGCATGTCTTCCAATAATTGTGGCAGCACTTCTGTTAGGAACTGTAAATACTTGACGATATTTAGTGTCCCATTAATAAAATAGGGACCAATTAGACAATTATGTACAAACACCGCACCACACGCATATAGATCATGGTCTCTGTTTATCCACTTCTCTCAGCCAGTGTGGGTTGTCAGCTGACCAGTAGCGTATGTTGCGAAGGTTAATCTGACCACGGTTGTTAAATGACGCTTCATCGGTAAACAAAATCTTGGATAGGGACGTATCATCGATTTTTTAGTTTTCGTTGACACCATTCGGAGAACTGTACCCGATGTCGAAAATAATTTCTATGTAGCTGTCGATGAAGTGAAATGTGGAAAGGAAGAAATGTGTTGCTATATATTCGCAGAATACTCCGTTGACTGATCCCACTCTCACGTCCAAGCTGCCTCGTGCTGACATGTGAATTGTATGCTAGCGCAGCTAATATGTTGATTGCATTTCCCTCATCAGTTGCTGTTTTTCGTTGTTGGCGTATTTTATTTTCCACGCTTTCAGTTTCTTGAAAAGTTTTTACTATGTTCGCAAAGACAGATTATGCCGCTGTGGCACGATCAGGATATCTCTCACAATACAATTGCTGTGCTGCTCTTATGTTGCGGTGACATTGGCCATTAATGAAAACCATATCACTCTTTCGGCTGTAGTGTACATTGTGCCAGTTCAAATAACCTCACGAAGAAGTTGTCTGATCGCTACAACAGCACAGCACAGACTAATGGCTCATTGTTCCTTGCGTCGGCGCAGTTTGCTTTATCATTGACCTTCAACAATCTTGAAGGACCGGCAAATATAATTTTATCTATAACATATTCATACGCACTGTCGAGTGGTGTTAATGAATGTTATCAATTCATTTATTACAGAATCATGTGCAATGTCGATGGGTGTAAATAAAAATTATCATTCCATTTAGATTAACTAAGTTGACCTTTGTATCTTCTTTACCACTTCACGTACGGGGAAATTATCACTATCACGTTCTTAGCGCATTGGACCCAAGCACCTTTTGTCTGAAACACAGTAATGATCATGCATCACTGCATATAAATGCAGCACTTCTATAACTTCATGTAATACCTGAGAAATAAATATTTCTTCCATTAAAAGCTAGCTCAATTATTGTCAGTCCTTCTTGGCGAATGTATTCCATTCTCCTCGTAATTACTTCATGACAGGCATGAACTGCCTGTCTAAAAGAATTTTTTTAATTTATTGTGAGAATTTAGTTTCGTTTTTACCTAGCTGTGTCCGAAATAACAAGCATTTTCTGTATTTTAAACATAATATAATAACTGAAAACTACTCATGTGAAAATCAGGAACAGGATAGTTATTATTCCTGTGGCTTATTTTCGATTTAATGGTGATTTCAGCTGATCCCCTATATTTACTTGTACTTTAAGGGGCTAGATTTATTTCCTTCGGTTTATTTACTTTCAGTTTCATAATGTCTTTCAGTGAATTGTTTTTCGCCCATCTATGTAGATGTTTATGTTTTANACGTGGCATATACTCGACTAATGTCTGAAGGTATGCAGGAGGCAATTCACACCATGAATCCTGCAGGGCAGTCCGTCCACAAATCCAATCTGCGCCAATTTGAGAAAGGGTTGCATGTCTGTCCGTTTAATGATTCTTGTCAGCCGTCGTTTGTCCCGTTCGTTCACGATCTTTTTCCGTCAGCAGCGATGTCAAAGATGTGATGTTTTACCAGATTCCCGATATTCACGGTACACTCGTGAAATGGTCGTACGCGAACATCCAAATGTTATCGCTACCTCGGAGATGCTATGTCCCATCTCTCGTGCGCTGACAATAACACCACGTTCAAACTCACTTAAATCTTGATAACCTGCCATTGTAGCAGCAGTAACCGATCTAGCTGCCGACCGCATCGCGTTACTCTGATTGGTTCCATACCTCTCTTATTTGCATACTCATTCCTATGCCAGTTTTTTTTGGCTCTTTAGTGTATTTCGAAAGTATCTAGTGCCACAAGTAACAGCCATGTGGTTGTAAGTGCTATTTCCAAAGAGCGAGCAAACATTTAACCACCCAATATATATTTTTTATATTAGAATAACATGTCCTGTCTGTACTACAAGGCGTAATTTAAATGAATAACAACTGAGAATGAATCTCTAAAGTAAAATTCACCATTTAAAATCAAATCAACGGCAATTCCAATTTGTATTGCTCTATGTCAGCCATCAAAAGGATATTTATTTTGTAACTTACACGGTAAGGCAAGCTTTCCTTTTGCAGAGCGCCGGCGTTTTGACTGCATGGTTTACTAAATACTTCTAATTTGTATTTGGTTTTAAAGCAAACAAAACTTTCTTTATTTACCAGATGACATTTCGGGACAGATCGTCACCTACGACCATACCAAGTGTGTCAAAGCCAAGTCATTCTAGAAGTTATACTTTAGAATGAAAATTTCACATACTATACTAATNACCATACCAAGTGTGTCAAAGCCAAGTCATTCTAGAAGTTATACTTTAGAATGAAAATTTCACATACTATACTAATGCCTCTATTATTTATAATGGTTTCTTTTAATCATCCGAGTGGCAATACGGTAAATTGTAACTACTACAATGTTCTTTCTGGCAAACCCCTCCTGAAATAGTCACATTTTAAAAACATGATGATTATTAACACTTTATTTCAGAAAGTTATGTACAACGCAGTTTACGTTTATTTATTACTTGCACTACGTATTTGCTATGGGAAAATTATGTTTCATAGAAGCTTTCTTACAATTGCGGTGAAAGTTATATATACGTGAAGTTGCTTAAACCCGTATGAGTTTTACGACAAATGTTTACGTACATAAGAGCTAAAGCGAAAGAATTTCCTCACCCGAGCTCTGCATCTATTGACCAAGTTCTTTTTTTAGAAATTTTGTATATTGGTCTTGATATTAACAACAAAAATCAGCTTTGTGCTTGCAATAAAATTCAGCCTTCATAGACTAGGTGTTAAGACTTACTCGATTAACGCAGTGCACCCGGATTACATTAGTTGAACAAACTACCAAGCTACAATCCTGCAATATAGTGCTGTACAGCTCTACTGGAATATTTTCACACGTCGTCATTAACATAACCCCTGTGAGACACAACATTCACGGTACAGTTGGAGGCCTGTCCTATATCTTGTTGTTTAATCTCTCACTAAACCGTTCTGAAACCTGGAAGGATTTATTCTCCAGTCCTCGTCTACCATGTGTCGTTAAAACCAGTGTCACAGTGATATAAAGCGATTTAGCAAGGCGCCGCAAACAATTCCCAACAAGGACCATACTGATCAGACAAAGACACTTCTTAAATAACATCACCTTTGTTTATTCCACTATATTTTATCAGTGACAACATCGTCTGACCACGGCTGTTACCAGTTGTTATGGTGTGGTCAGGCCTTAGCTGAACGGCTTGCCTGATCACACCTTCAAACATAAACGAGCGGGATTGCAACGCCACCATTTGGTCGTCGACAGTTGCAGAAATCCCCTCCACCGGTCACTGAGCGGGCCCGTATAACCACGCGCTTGATATAGGCCGTCGTTAACCGTCTCGTCGTCGTCAGTCATCTTTAGTCCTTTGGGTGACCCGACCAGCTAAGCAGACCAGGAAGATGGGTGTCCGGCCGTCGCTAACCGTCTCATAGAATCAGCCTCCGGCAACATTAGCAAGGTGATGACGTTCCGGTTAGGTTTGTTTAAAAAGGCGTGAGTGAAGTAATAATAATCATAACATTAAATTCAACGTAAAGCTCCCCCGGTCAATGGTAACTTAAATAGCTAATGTATAAAATATTCATGTAATAAACCTTATACTATTTTCTGTGCTCTACTGAAGTCATTGAGTCGTTATTTGAGATACGCCCCCAGCATACGCTCATACTTTCGAGTGCGAATTGGCTGAAAAGTTAGTTCGTAACACAGTGCATGCTGAAAACTAACATATTACGTAGAGTATCACGTAATTATTACGTACTTAGAAACAACAACAGGACAAATGGGTGCTTTGAAAGTATAACTAACGCCACACGATCGAGCTAGTAATTTAACAGCTACNCATAGAAACAACTACAGGACAAATGGGAGCTTTGAAAGTATAACTAACGCCACACGATCGAGCTAGTAATTTAACAGCTACGGCCTTCAAGAACCCATTTTGTTGGTTTGATGTACATACAAACATCCCGACGTAAGAATATCGAAAGTTTTCGGTTTTGAAAAAAGCTATAATGTCAGTACAAAGACATAATTTTATTATTTTGTTAATGGTCAGTCAAATATTATCAAAGTAATTTTTTATAACTGTCAGTCTTTGGTGTTTGTAAACTGTTGCACAATATTTATGATTATCAAATTACTTAGAATAATTACGTTGGTGAATTTTAGCAAAAGTTTATTGAATTTTCGGTATTTTTGTAGGTAACCTCACAAGTGTCCTATCTTATTCAAGTTCTGGCAGTACAATAAACATTCATAGCTTATCCGGTAATTAAGAAAGTCGAAGTTAGAGCAGCAAGAGCCGTTACGATGAAGGTAACTAATTGTATAGCAACAACACTAGTAACAATTTTACAACTGCTCATTACGAAATTATCTTTTAGCAATAATCCTAGGTTTGTAGCTGTTGTTATGATGATCCATCTGGGAAACCAATGAATCCGCAACTTCAGGAAATACTGCTAAAAAATCACACGGATTAAAAAAAATTCAATAACATGTATACTATATTTTGGGTTTATTTCGTGAAAAGAATAAGCGAGGTGCAATTTGCCAAGGCACCACCGAGAAAAATGTTTTGTTTAGTAACACGAAGTTTGTTAAAGGTAACGGAATTAATCATTTGTATAGGGGCAGTTAAATACCTTTTTGCTGATACAAATTATTTTGTTGTTAATATTTAGTTACAATAAACCTGTATGATTTGGTTGGCGTAACTAGATATTTCTTTAACTCTACGTGTATTAAAATATTCGGTTATCTTATAAAATACAAACACGTGATCCAGATCCGAAACTAGAAGTTAAACTGCGGAACGCTACGCCGTAGCAACCTTGGCTATACTGAGGACTCGCGTAGGAGGAGTGTTTTTATGTTAACAAGGATCGAGTACAGAAAATGCGCGAAAGTAAATATTTTCACGTTTCGGGTTTACTTTTCTTGTTTTCTGTAGAGCGTGTTTCAATGGGATTGTTAATGCCAACATTAAGCATCAAACAGTGAACCAACGTACATGGTTACTATCCTAAGTGCCAAGAAATTTACGAACATGCTCTTGGGCCTTCTTTTCAAACGAAGACAATCAAATGAGCTGATTACCCTACAACAAACCAAATAAAAACCAGTACTAGACCAATCTGATTTTGTTGCCGCTAGAAAAACTTCAATACTAATATATATCAGACAATTCCAGTTAACCAAATGCTTATTCATTCCAAACCAAATATCAGCTGACTATACTTTGATAATATTTATTATGTTTACGGTAATCAAATTGTTTCGTCAAAAGTAGACTTATAATATATTAGTGTATACTAAATACATCTATATGATGCTGGATAAACTATATAATCTTTCAGCTGAAGATACTATTTTCAGATACTTATTATTTAAATTAGGAAACTTATTCAGGTGTTTAGAGCAACAGCAGATTAGTTAAGAGAAAAATATTTTGTTCACTCTCTTCAAGTTAATTTATTTGGTATCCGCAACTATATCTTTCTCTTAGTGCGAAGTGTAGTGATCACCTGCCTGTCAGAATATCACAAACTCTGCCACACCTGGCTAGTCTTGATTACGTAATTTAGTTCCCGATAAGTGGACAATTTAATGATAATTGCGCCCCTGGAGTGGGAATTCACTTTGAGAAAAATACTATCAGCGCTGTCTTTCAGGATAGGGTAAGCAATTCATATGTTTTAAGAACGATTTTTGTTGCTCTATAGTGTCACTTAATCGTTACTTAAATGCATGTGTTATACATCGATATATAATGAAAAAATCATAAATAAAAACATTATTAAATCCACAAATTAATTCTAGATAGTTTTTGCTTGCATTTTTCATTCGTCAATTAATTTTAAGCTTATTTGCTACTCAGTGAGTTACGAAATGATGTTAAAATATGGCGGCTTAAAAATCTTTCATTTTAGCTTGTAATTAAATTCCTAACATCTAAATATTTTTCCTCACTAGAAATTTTTTTTAGACATCTTGAAACCACTGCTGACTGACGTATTTTTTTTTATTCCGACGCTTTAATCATGCTTCCTCGTCCCATAATGGTATTTAAAAATGAGAGTTGCAAATATATTATATCTTCAAAATGATGTGATCACAGCGGTAGGTTTTGTAGTGATTGTAGGTCTTCGTCCAATTCCGTATTTTCCAGACGTCCAGTGTTCCACCTTAAAACCGTCCTCCAATATTTCAATAACCGTGTTTCCCGGCTGCAGCTAGATATCGGCAAACTGCTTTTAGGAAGTACGCTATGTACAAATTATTGCTGAGATAAATTTTTTTTTGTTATAAATCAGCTGTTGATGGTGGATGCATGTATGCATGTGTGTTTTTGTACGTCTCCTTCTCCTACTTCTCTCTTTATACATATTAATGCCTACATATTATGGATGCATTTAAATTAAGTAAAATATTTCGTAGATAAAGTTTCAAATGTTGTTTTAAAGCATATTTTTTACCAATTTTGTACCAATAAATAATGTACATTCCCTATATATATTTAATTTTTAATATTAACTAATTACGAGCCAATATGTTATTTAAAAGCTATTTTTACTGAATTTGATGGGTTTGGAGTTTCTTAGGTTTTCACTAGCTTCCAACAATAACATGTTGCCAGCCGAGTATCTCGTCTTTCACTCAAACCTTACCAGAAGTTAGAAGTGAAGTACATTATTATTTAAAAGTCAATGCAGCTGTAGTCGTTCACTAACTATCCTAATCAGTCTCGTGCTTTGGAGCAGTTGTACTGAGTTTTTATGTGAAGAGTAAATAATTCACAGTTGTTAAATTCGTTCGCTAACCACCATAAACACTTTTACAGATATATATATACTGTTCATTTACGAATAAAAGTGAAACTGACCTCTGCACTTAAATTTATGGAGCCAGTGTATATTTTCTTTAGTTTCTATTTCTAGAAAGGAAAAACACTGAGGTGACACTAAGCGTTATTCCACATTGTATTCCTAAAATTATATCTCCAGCAATGATTATGGTTTTTACGTCATTTAATAATGTATAGTAACATACCAAACGTTAACACAAACTACCTGCAACACAAGTAAATACTTTAAAGATTGATCACTATAGGAATTCATAGGTAATTAATTGGCACACAGTTCTCTAGACTTTCCTATTGAAAGCATGCATATTTAAAATTTCTATAATTGTTCTACAGTGATAGATCTTTGAACTGTTTACTTCTGATACAGGTGGTTTGTGTTAACTTTCGGTATTTTAAGGTATGTGATTAAAGGACGTAAATATCCTAATGAATGCTGGAGATATTACTTTAGGAGTTCGATGTGAATCACTCGTGTAACTTCGTTATTGTTCCTTCCCAAAACTCTAAACCACAGTAAATTAGAAGCAGTCCCGTAAATTTAAGTACTGAGATAATATTCATTTTTAATCGTAAACTAACACTATATATCTGTAAATGTATTCGCTTTGGTTCACGAACGTATTTAACAACAACTGTAAAGCATGTACTGTTCACATTGAAACTGAGCACACATGCGCCAAGGCACGGTACTTGTTAGGTTATACTGCAGCAGTATTACGTCTGAAAAAAAAGATGTATTTCACAAATAACTTCTGGTGAAGTTTGAGTTGAAGACAAGGAACTTGGATGGCGAACTATTATATGCTGGAACCTAGTGAAAACCAAACAAATAATACTAAAAATGGTTTTAAATAATGCATATGCCGTAAATAGGTAATAATAATAACATAAAGATACAAGTAACAAACAAAACATAAAAAAGCAATAATTCTGAAAACATGTCAAAATAGAGAAAAGCTGCATGAATTTCAAACGAAGATTTTTACAGAGAAAATGAAGTCTCCCTAAATTTACGAGTGGTTTTTGTGACGTTCAGAGCGATATATTCTAAAAACTGAGAAATGATTGTATCGCACACATAATAACAACGTCTAACCCTCATCATNTCCTAATCAGTCTCGTGCTTTGGAGCAGTTGTACTGAGTTTTTATGTGAAGAGTAAATAATTCACAGTTGTTAAATACGTTCGCTAACCACCATAAACACTTTTACAGATATATAAACTGTTCATTTACGAATAAAAGTGAAACTGACCTCTGCACTTAAATTTATGGAGCCAGTGTATATTTTCTTTAGTTTCTATTTCTAGAAAGGAAAAACACTGAGGTGACACTTNTCTATTTCTAGAAAGGAAAAACACTGAGGTGACACTTAGCGTTATTCCACATTGTATTCCTAAAATTATATCTCCAGCAATGATTATGGTTTTTACGTCATTTAATAATGTACAGTAACATACCAAACGTTAACACAAACTACCTGCAACACAAGTAAATACTTTAAAGATTGATCACTATAGGAATTCATAGGTAATTAATTGACACACAGTTCTCTAGACTTTCCTATTGAAAGCATGCATATTTAAAATTTCTATAATTGTTCTACAGTGATAGATCTTTGAACTGTTTACTTCTGATACAGGTGGTTTGTGTTAACTTTCGGTGTTTTAAGGTATGTGATTAAGGGACATAAATATCCTAATGAATGCTGGAGATATTACTTTAGGAGTTCGATGTGAATCACTCGTGTAACTTCGTTATTGTTCCTTCCCAAAACTCTAAACCACAGTAAATTAGAAGCAGTCCCGTAAATTTAAGTACTGAGATAATATTCATTTTTAATCGTAAACTAACACTATATATCTGTAAATGTATTCGCTTTGGTTCACGAACGTATTTAACAACAACTGTAAAGCATGTACTGTTCACATTGAAACTGAGCACACATGCGCCAAGGCACGGTACTTGTTAGGTTATACTGCAGCAGTATTACGTCTGAAAAAAAGATGTATTTCACAAATAACTTCTGGTGAAGTTTGAGTTGAAGACAAGGAACTTGAATGGCGAACTATTATATGCTGGAACCTAGTGAAAACCAAACAAATAATACTAAAAATGGTTTTAAATAATGCATATGCCGTAAATAGGTAATAATAATAACATAAAGATACAAGTAACAAACAAAATATAAAAAAGCAATAATTCTGAAAACATGTCAAAATATAGAAAAGCTGCATGAATTTCAAACGAAGATTTGTACAGAGAAAATGAAGTCTCCCTAAATTTACGAGTGGTTTTTGTGAAGTTCAGAGCGATATATTCTAAAAACTGAGAAAT
This sequence comes from Clitarchus hookeri, assembly GCA_002778355.1. Lineage (NCBI taxonomy): Eukaryota > Metazoa > Arthropoda > Insecta > Phasmatodea > Phasmatidae > Clitarchus > Clitarchus hookeri. The sequence continues at coordinate 30,701 of NQII01005692.1, read as the reverse complement.
GATTGTATCGCACACATAATAACAACGTCTAACCCTCATCATCACGAATGGTTGAGCATTTGCTGCATCCCACTCATGCTAGCGGCATTTGTCTACGTAGGATAGTTTGACTTTTATTTTCGGTTCGTCTCGTCCTATAATCGCTTTTCACTTTTCACCAGCTATTTTACATTTGTTTCCAATAGCAGATGACGTGTTGGAGTTATGTTAGGGGAAGTTTATTATTAGAAACGCAGGTATCGCTTCACACAGAGAAAATTAATTGTTTCATTATACCAAATATACACTATTGTTTGCCAAAATTGCAAAACCCCCAAACAATGGCGCGTATGCATCCAAAATCGAAGTATGTGAGGAACAGTGCACCAGCAATACGTGGTTACGATTGCAGAGAGATGGGGTTTACGTAGGCCCAGCAGCGCTCTCTTCTTGTCTGACCGGAAAGGTCAGTGTTACGCCAAGCTCAGTCAGTGAAGAGCCGTCAAACGAAGTGAAAGCAAGTGCCAATACGCCTCGTGGACGTCAAGGAGTGTCATATCAGCATGTGAGTGAGTTCGCGCATGGGAGAGTTATCAGTCTCAGGGAAATGGGTTTGCCATACGGTGACATTTCGGCTAGTACAGGTCATGCTGCTACAACAGTGATGTGTGTGGCACCAGTGGATATAAAAGTGTCGTACGCAGCGACTTTCGGGTACTGGACCACGCAATGTGACCAGAGCAAGAGATGGCCGCCATCTTGTCCACACGGCCGTAACGGACCGTACAGCCTCGTCCACAGTGTAAGATCGACACTGGAGAATTGCAACGGGTGTGGACTTGTCTGCGTCGACGTTTCGACAGTTCGACACCGTCTTCTGCGGGCTGTACTGGTGGCATGCATGCCATTACGAATGATTCCATTGTCCAGGAACAACAAACTCCTCATAAAGCAATGAGCACATTTACGCCGTCGTTGGCGTACTGAGTGGCACAATGTAGTGTTTTCAGACGATTTACGCTTCAATGTTTCCTACAGTGATGGCCGAATACATGTTAGACGCTACCGTGGTGACCACAATCTGGCGGCCTGCATTGCGGAGCGACAAAGTGGACAAACGTCAAGTGTGATGGTTTGGGGAGCCATTGGATACTTCATGCGATCACGACTCCTACGTATTGAGAGCAATCTGAACAGCAACCGCTACACAGGGAGGTTATAGAGCCCAAGGTTCTGCTCTTCCTTCAGGCAACTCGACAAGTCATATTTCAGCAAGGCAATTCCCGGTCACATGTGACGAGGAATGTGCAAGTGTTCTTCAATGAACAATTGGTACTACTGCTTTCCTGGCCTGCACGTTCGCCTGACATGTCACCCATGGAAAATGTATGGGATATGGTTAGTCAGCGACTGTTCGACTATTCGTAACGAACCTCCAGCAACCACTGTTGATGCTTTGTGAACTCTCATACAAACCGCGCGGAGGGAAATTCCCTAGGAACATATCCAGGTCACCTTTTATTCCACGCCACGACGGCTCTGATTGCAGCACGTGGAGGCTTCATACTATACTGAATTTTCAAGGACAGAGATCATGTAAATGTCTGTAATCCTTATCAATTGTGTATGGCCATGTACCTAATATGTGGTAGAATGTTTATTTCAATCTCATGTATCCTTCTTGATGTTGCAGTTTTCACAAAGGTTAGTTTATTTGTTTGCATGCCGTTAGTTTCACCTAACCGATATTTTATTGCTACAAAGAAGCCTCGGTTATTCTAAATTAATCAAATAGTTCACAAATCCAAATAATTTATTTAAAACTATTTTATTTCTGTTCAGCAAATATTGCGTGATTTCGGTATGTTCAACAAATATTTAGTGTAAGCAAACAAATCGTTACAATTTGAGTGCAAAATAATATGTTTACACAAAGAAAAAAGTTTGTTCCAGCCAACAGAATGTTTGTTTGTTTGCGGCCAAAAATATATTTTGTTGCCAATACATATTATTTTGTTTAGTAAACAAATCTTAAGAAGCAATAAAATTGATTTTGCTCATCTAACAAAATACTAGCTTGAATTAACGAAACCTCTGTGTTGGACCAAAATAAATTGTATTATCAACAAAAGATTTAGTTGAATCAACTGTATGTATTTGTTTGGCAACTTACTTTATTGCCTTCTTTTAAAATACAGCTAGAGAGATTTTTTTGTTACATTTGGGTTAGTAAAAGTGCTTGTTATTGCATTTATTGATGCTTAATAATGTTATGAATATCATAATTAATAAGTTCAACAAGAAACAAAAAACTTAATCTGCAATCTTAAATATGTATCTGCACACGTTGCCCTGTATTGAAATGAATTTATTTAAAATCATTCACTTCACATCAATAATTGCTTTAGCTGAGGTTTCTAAGACGTACCTCTCGAGTGCAAACAATACAGGTTCAAGTCTCGGATGGGCTTCTTATTTTTATTATATTAACCGAAACTCTTTAATGTACGTAGAGCGTAACAAATTTTTAGTTGCACTAACAAAATCTTCATATGGGACAAATAAATAAGAACAGAAAAAATTAGGATTCAGCGACAACAAATTGTATTGTCCCCATAAAAACAATTAGTTTGGTTGTGCCGAACAAGCTTTATTTAATTCAACAAAACCTTTTCCTCTGTGCAGGTTTGTTTTGGTATAAGGAAACCTGTAGAAGTTTTTGTTTTATGCATACTGGATAATACGGCTTAATTTGTATAAAAAATTTNAATTAGGATTCAGCGACAACAAATTGTATTGTCCCCATAAAAACAATTAGTTTGGTTGTGCCGAACAAGCTTTATTTGATTCAACAAAACCTTTTCCTCTGTGCAGGTTTGTTTTGGTATAAGGAAACCTGTAGAAGTTTTTGTTTTATGCATACTGGATAATACGGCTTAATTTGTATAAAAAATTAGAAATTAATTTTTATTCTGTATGTGGCGAGTAACCCCTACTGTTTTCGTAGAGCCATTTTCTTATTTCAAGAGTAATTAACGTCGAGGATTAATTTTGCGTAATATTTATGGATTTGCAAAGATGCTATTTTATTCTAATATTTTTTAATTCATAGTTCAATATTCCACTTTCCTAGAGATTGTGAACGCGTTCGTTACACACTTCCAATGTATAGGTATGGGTAGAATGAGAAGCGTTCTACCAAATATAAAAACGTACTTTGTGCTACACACAGTACGTAGTATATACTTCGGTAGTCTGTATCTAGAGCTGCCCTTTCATAGTACAAACAGAATTACACGAGAAATGAACTGCTGGTGCAATACCTAAATGAGCTGTAACAAACCTGGTTCTGACAATTTGTTGGTCATTTATCTGCATGCTCTTTTGGAACATTGTCCTCGAAAAGACCGGCGTATTATCTCTGTTCCCTTCGTAAACTTCGCGAGTAACTTTAAAGTTGCCTCGAGAAACTTACGTATAATCGGTTATCGGTACCACTTATTTGAGGTCCCCAATAAATACGTTCTGTATTGTAGTAAATCGAACTATTAGTTATTTTCGGAAAAACTTAAGGCTCCCGCCTATATGGAGATTTTTCCCGCATTTGAGGCCGAGAAGCGCGGGAGCGAAAAGGATGACACGACCACGCGCATCGAGTGCACCATCGCCGCTAAGCGCAAGGCTCTGAACTGGCGTGCAGTGTTTTAGTCGCACTGCGTGTACTGTATATATGGGACTTTGAGAGGTGAGACTTTGGTGGAAAGTCTGTAGGAAGGTTCAGTGAAGGGGCCTTGAGTAGTTTTGTATGTATCTGATGCGTGTATTTTGAACTACAGCGCTTTGGAAAAACCGTTTTTAGCCGTTTCTGAGTACTCTGAAATAGTGTCTTGAAAACACTCAACAACCCTCGTCTGAAGTGAGTGTTCTTTTCGTAAAACAGCAAATTGGACGCACGTTTAATAGTATCGTAGGAAAACGTGTATTTCCAACTCTCTACAACGCAGTTCAAGCGCCAGGTAGGCGGGAACATTAAGGTATAAGTTTTTTTTTTTTTTTTTTTTTTTTTTTTTTCAAATACAGACACACACACATGCAGACACAAACCGGCTCGTAGGCACGGCTGATCCACCCTCGCCCTTCTTCCTCTTCAAATGACACTCGTTCCTGGATGGTGGGGGGGGGGAGACTGGCGAATATTCACGCACGACTTGGCGTGGCGAGTGAGGTACGACGTTCTGGGGAGGAAAGCCATCGCTGGTACGCGTGGAAGCCGCCATATTTTTCCACGAGTGTCATTAAACGCTCGAGGAAGTTCCCGCCTCGGGCAGATCAAAGGGCAGTGGAGCGGCGAAGAGTCCCAGAGAAGGAGGGCAATTCCGCGAGGTTTCAAACAATGTCAAGTGGATGGCACACGCTAGCTCTCCCGTCTCCCGCGTCAAAGTTTAACGATGTGTTAGAGCAGACGGCGAGACACGAATTTTTCCTTTCATCTGGGTTCTCAAACCTCTCTTATGTTTCTTTTACAAATTTAACCAATTTCTTACAGTTCGAATTAGTTGAATTATTTGTAGGGCTGTTACTACTTCCACGTTTTCCTATACAATATGAAATGCCTGTTGACTACATTAGACTGTAGTAGATATTAATACCAAAGTGTTAGTTGGGACCATTGTTATGGTATTTCTTTAAAATGCTTCTATTAAATTTAAAGTCACTACTTTTGCCGAGAAAATTATGTACAAAACTTATGAGACGTCATAAGATGTGAGTATTATTTGATCTATCATTTTAAATAAGTTCAGTTTCTGAATAATATAAGCCGTCACCCGAACATTTGGAAAGGTATAACGCCTGTGATGGAGTGTTGGGGGTGGCAAACACGCAAATTAGGGCCTAAATAAAATAAAAATGTTTCGTACAGTGAATTTTTAGTAAGAATTTGCAACAAGAAGACTAAGGCCATTGGTGTGCGGTGTAAACGGTCACAGCTCGGAATCATATGCTACCACCCGAATGTCCATCTGGAATGTATGTCCCTTCTAATAACTTTTAAACCAGCAAACCTTATTTCACCAAACTGGGCCCACATATAGTATTTAGAACGTACATCCGACTTTTAAAGTTTTTTTAAATGACGCTAAGTACTTGTTTTCAAAATGGCTGCAATATGATATTTACGGAACTCTTATACATCTCGAGAATAATTTAAACTTATTTAAACCAAATTTGGTACGTTGACAGTGAATTAAATAAGTATTTAATTAGAAAAACGATACTATTTTAATCCAAAATTTTGAAAGATACTGCAACACGAAAAAATAAAGCTTTTGCGTTAAACTTCGGGAAACACCCAACCTATTCCAGCCACATTTGGCATATGAGTAATGATATTATTGGTAATATTAAGATATGTAGTTTAAATGGATTTGGCACTTATTTTTGAAATTGGTGGCTATAAAATATTTTACATGGAAATTTGTTACCTACCAAAGCACTTTACCAATTTTGCCAATACTTGTTAAGCTTAAAGTATCAATTACAAACTTAAAATGTGACATTGAACAGCCTTTTTTATCTGTCATTTTGTAAGGTAGCAACACATGAAAAATAAAGATGCAATGTCATATCTCGGGAAACAGTAAGCCAATTACTACCAAATTTGGCATTCAAGTGATACTAGAGTAGTTAATGTAAAATTACATGTTTAAGTGGGTCTGGCACTTATTTGAAAAATTACAGTCACAGCCATTTTAGATTACTGTGAAATATCTACGAAACCATGTAACGTATTTTTACTAACTTTATATGCTAGCAGAATCTATTGCAATCATCAAATGTGTGTACTCAGACCCTCTTTTGTCAAACATTTTCTGTGGTTGTGTTACGCGCTTGCTAATTCGCATCCTTGGTGAGAGTGGAGATGTGTGAAGGTCATGCATGTAACCCAACAGCGGGCGGCTTGTGCTTCTCACCTTCAGCTGATTGAATTTCTGTGTTTACCTGAAGAATTTTCTAGTGGTTTGCTGCCCTAATTTCTCTCAGCGTGACTCGAGGTGCCTCGAAATTTCAAAGTAAAGGCCAGCATGTATAAAAGTGCGACGGGCTTCTGAGCCGGCAGCTTATGAGTGAATGAGTGGGTAGAGTTTAAGCAATAGACGAAGAGCGAAACGAACAGCGAGAGAAGTAACCAGCGGGAGGAAAATTTGTGACTGCGAGCATCGGTGCAGTGAAGAGTACGACTGGCAGGCTGGACTATTGGACTGAGTGCGTTAGTGATGGCAATGTTCATAATGGAAGAGTGGTAATTAGGAGTATTCGTTAAGTGACATTAACCAAACAGAGACATTAGGGACATTAATTAGAGTAAAAATATATATTAAATATTGCACTCACATAGAAATAAAAAGAGTTATAGTACAGAAAGATATACGCTCTAAATAATAGCTGTGTGAATAAATTAAAATAAATTTAGTTGTTTGATTTCTATGAAAACCTCCATTCCTCACGAACACAGATATGGCCCTCTTGCGTCTTGTAACTCTGGTGTCAGAAGTGGGATGAGGTCATTTATTTGTTAATCAAGCTAGGAAATAGGCTAGTAATTAGTGATTAAACAATGTATTCAATAAGAGTATTTTGTACAACCATCGCAGTGAATGCTAACTAGAAAAATGTCAGCAGAACTGGAAGCCCTGCGATAAATAATTGAGGCACTAGATAGCAAAATTAATAGCGTCGACGAAAACGTAAATAGTATAAATGAAAATGTAGACAGGAAAATAGATCATGTAGGTAGGGAAAAAGACACAGTAAATGAAAATTTTGGCAGGGAAATAGAAGGTATTGGCAAGTTAGTGAATGACAGAGTTTACTTTGTGGACAAGAAGATTGACAGTGTAAAATAAAGGGTGAACAGTTTCGAGAATAGAAAGAAACAGAAGATCAGTGCAGTATAGAAGCAGGGAGAGGAATTTCTTCAACAACGGAATTCCAATATGACCACATCTGCAGCCGAGGAAAGTGGGGAAGCAGTACAAGTTGTCACGGACTCAGCAATGTCGGAGTATAATCAGCAGCGCTGCAGCATTGGTGTCACGCATCCAGGAGTGGGGAAGGGAGTCTCAATTAAGCACGCCCCTTACGATGGCCAGACGTCTTGGCGGCAGTACCAACATCAGTTTAAAATAGTCACCACCCTGAGTGGCTAGTAAGCCGAACAGCGGGCTTATTACATCGCCACAGTACTGAGAGGCACCGCATTGAGCATACTACTATCTCTGCCAGAGCGACATCGACTAGAGTACACCACATCGGTGTCGACATTGGAGCTACGCTTTGGCGACCGATAACTGCGATGAGCCTACCATGTGCATGATAGTTGACACTGGAGATACCATAACAGTAGTAAGACCTGACATTCTCGGGCCTTCCTCCCAGCGATCGCCCAACGACAGTATCGAACGGTTCTATCTATTTAACTGCACTAATAGGTGATACCACAGCGGTCAGAGTTAAGAGAAAAGTAATCTTGAAGCTTGGTGAACTTAGCATATGTGCTGTATCGATACTCGACTTGGTTTGCTAAGGGTAGGAGATACAGAGTTGGTGGTATCAACAGGGCATGATTTGTCCTCCCCCAATTAGCCACCCAGTATTCTGTGATCAACCCACTGTGCTGCCCGCTTCTAGTGAAATTGTCATGACAGGCAGAAGTCACGGAAAATTTGTCAGGCGTTTGGGTCTAACTGAGCCAGCAGATAGGGTTGACATCCCGCCAGGTAAAGTATTTGTAGCAAGGACTTCGGTTTCTTCTAACTCCGACAGTTTTCCAGTTAAAATGAAAAATTTGTCCGATAGTGACATTCGTTTTGAGGAGGGGGCAATGATATGTTTTTGCAAACAGGTCACACATATACCAAATGTTCCAGACGATTCTAGAGTAAAACAAATATTGTCCTCTACCAGAAGTACTGGATGAACTGCTAGTATGAACAAGAAAAAATCTTAACTGGCACCAGGAGAAGGCTGTCTCTGAATTAATGCAGAGAAATAGGGATGCTTTCTCGTGGGGACCAAATTACCTTGGAAAGACTAACAAGACCTTCCGCCACATTAATAAAGGATATTCCAGGCCCATAAAGCAGTTCTTTTATTTTTATTAAAACATCCATCCCTCACGTACTCAGATACACCCTTCTGGCGTCTTGTAACAATAGTTTCACACGAATATGTTAAGTTTTGCTATATTTCGGGAAATAATAAACCGATTCCTACGCTATTTGTCAAACAAGTATCACTGTGGTAGTTCATGTAAATGTAGTTCATATAAACTGGCGGCCATGCAGAGCTTGTTTTTATGCCTTTTATTTTGATAGTGTTAAATGAGAAAAATAAAGCTGTAATGCAATATCTCGGGACCAGCATCCTATTTCCACCAAATTTTGTACACGAGTAGTGCGTTGATATGCCGATTTAACATACATGATTTAAGCGACTCACGTAGTTGGTTTCAAAATTATGTCCATGCTAATATTTCAGGTTGGTAAACCCCGTCTACCAGAACTTCAGACTGACTACAACCGAATTTGATGTTCCGAATCCTATATCTGCAATGCAGATGTCTGCACGTCAGCTTACAATACTAGGCGTTCCGGGTTCGAAACCCTGGTAAGTGAGGTGAGTAATTGGGATTATTTCACTAGTATTGCAATTGTTTCTTCTTCCATCTCTAATGATATCGCTGTCAACAAGATGTCAAAATCCACCTACCGTCTAACCTTTTAAGAACTTAATAAAAATTATTTTCATCCATGTAGAGGAAATTAGACTCATTTGATATATCGGTACCTCCTTGTATTATAATTACATAATCGCCAATGTGTAAAAAGGTTTCTTAGAGCCTAGACAGGGATGTAAGAAATTTAGTTATAGGAAACCCCTTTTTAATTTTAATCGAATTTCATATTCTTGTAGACCCCTGTTTTGTAGAAGTGCCGCAAGGCGACGTGGCATGGACTCGACTAATGTCTGAAGGTATGCAGGAAGCATTGAATACAAGAAGGTACCGATATATGTAATAAGTCTAATTTCCTGTACATGGATGAAAATTATCTGTGCCAATTTGAGAAAGGTTTGCACGTCTGTCACGTTTAATGATTCTCGTCAGTCGTCGTTTGTCCCGTTCGTTCACGATCTTTTTCCGGCCGCAGCGATGTCGAAGATGTGATGTTTTACCGGATTCCCAATATTCACGGTACGCTCGTGATGTGGTCGTACTTGAAAAATCCACATTTTTTCTCCACCTCGGAGATGCCAAGTCCCATCCCTCGTACGCAGACTATAACACCATGTTCAAACTCACTTAAATCTTGATAACCTGTCATTGTAGCAGCAGTAACCGATCTAGCAACTTTGCCAGACGCTTGTTGTCTTATATAGGCACTGCCGGCCGCATCGCTTTACTCTGATTGGTTCCATACCTGTGTTATTTGCATACTCACGTCTACACCAGTTTTTTTGGCTCTTCAGTGTATTTTATAAACGTTTTCTCTTACAGTCATTATAACCACAAATCATATTAAAGTCAATATTTTGGGACAAAACAATACAACATTTATTTTGTAGTCAATCCAACAAATAGGTACATTCCAAAATTAGGTTTCATATAGTTCACATCATTACTATCACTTAGTTCTTCAATTATTGTATACAAATAACATTATATTTTCTACACTTTTGTATCAGTGGACAAAAGTTTGATTACTCTTTGCACCAAATTATAATAATAAATTTTTATATTATAAAATACCCATTATACATTATGAAATGTATTGATAAACTTAATGGCCAACATTACATTAATTTTAAACCAAAGATAATACAGTAAACCAACGTCTTTACGTTATCCACCTGGATAGAGTTAGGAGTTGTGCTTGAGATCAATAATCTTGGGAGATTCAAGTGTGATAAGGGGCTTTAAAGCCTTATTGCTTCCAAGTGCCTCTACGGGATTTTCTCCGGTGACTGTAATGTCTTATCGGAAAGTAATGGAGATGAAGTTAGGTTGTATGTCCTGTGATAGAATTTTCATCCTTAAAATAATTACAAGAACGCCCATTTTAATAGTTTTCACTTTCGAAGGAAAAACCATGGGTGTCAAAATTGCTAAATAAAACAAGTAATTGAAGTAAAACACTTTTGTGCGCATTTGTATGTATACATCACTAGTAGTGTAGGTCTATATATGGGGCTTCGGGCACATGCATCATGCATCGGATCTCGGATTCGTCGGTCATCTTGGTCGGCTCGGTCAGCAGCCATGTTGGTCGGTGCAGTACGCCATCTTTGTTGGCGTCACAGCCAGGGCTCGATGGTATGTCGGATGTTCTTCTCCGCGACATCCCAGAAACAATTTTAATAAGAATCTTTAATAAATTTTATTTAAATAAAAACATTTCAATAAAAAAACTTAAACAAAAAATTTAAAAGTATCGGCCCATTACCTTGTATTTATAATAATTATACCAGTTTTGAGTGTCACTGCAGAATATAATTTAATTTTTCTACTTTTTTCAAGGAAATTAAAAAAAAATGCAATCGAGTAATATTGCCTACAAGTGATTAAAATTAAATCATTTAGGCCTCTCACTTCGGTACCCAGTGCACCATGTGACGTATTAATCACCCCCCCCCCCTCCTCGCCCACAAAAACCCGTAACCAAAATAATTATTTAAACAATTTTGGCCCACCACTTTTGATTTATATTGGTTTTCCTCCAGAAAAAAAAAACAAAACAAATAAAGAGTGTGTCGTGGTGGCGATTGTAGAAAAGTGAATGTTTCAGCAGACTGGAAATAGCAGGTACGAAGACTCTCAGTACACACGTTAGCGCACGTGCTGACGAGAGCAGCTGCCACGACGCAGCAAGGCCGGGTGTCATTCGTGAGTTATCCGTTACGAGCGAGTACTGTCTTCCGCCTTGAGTCACGAGCCGTCTCTAAAATTTCGATAATGAAGCAGTGCATGCGCAGAGACTGGGTCAGGTGCCTATCATATAAGAAAGCGTAGTGTTGCTCTGAGTACACGACTCGCGTGCCTGCCAGGGTCGCAGTCAGCTCTTTAAGTTACGCTGCCGCAGCGACACCTCGTGCACTTGTCAGCAATGCAGTGTCTTAAGTTATGCTGCTGTAGCGACGCGCAGCGGCTCCATGTGACCAGAGTCCGCACGTGGATGCGGCGATAGTCCGTTGTTTATGGATGGGGGAGGGGAGATTGCCACTCGTGCCTCTCCAGATCGAGTCGGACGGGGGACACCAACCGCGCGTGCACGTCTACGGCTCGGTCGGGCGGGGAAACTCCCCCACTCATGCGCAGCACAGTTGTCAACCCAACAACGTTAGAAAAAAAACACATCTACCAGTCTTGCGCAAAAATTTATTAATAAAATAGAAACAGCATTTTCCTCTTCCTGTAAACTTGTTATTGGTCCCACTTCTCTTCCCACCTTCCCCATAGATCCATCGACCAATAAAATTGTTCATGTTTATCAGTCCGCGCAGAAAATACACTGAATATCCCACCTCCTCCCATACCCATCGACCAATGAAATAACCTTATCTTTGCGCTAAACCATTTCCCTATGTATCAATCCGCTACCAGTTCGGATTATTCACCTATGTATAATTTTGCCACCAGATAATATACTGCAGTTGATTGACTCCCCCTTCCCTCATATATCTCAACATCACATAAGACCGCCTGATGTTTGAGACGAAATACGTCTTTATATATAAATCCACCACAATTTCGTATTATTTTCTTATGTATCAAACCACCACCACATCAGAACAATTTTCACGAACTTCATTAGTTTCCATCCAATAGAATCTATCAATCTATGCGATGAACTACTTCCACTGTCAGATAGTATAAATTGGCCGAATCTGCCCGACGTTTTACCATTTTGGTTTCTGCGTTCACGAGTCACATCTGACCTCTTCAGGCCACCGTCTCATCTATATTACTTAGCTTTCTGGAAAGTAATATTTTGTGAAATTGTACATATGACAATGGCTAAATGTTTTTTTATGTTTAATAGTAGAATGATATAGGTCAGTCTAGCGCAAGGGAACCGGGAAGTAGGAGCTAGGCGCCGGCCGGCCACCATGTTGTGATGTCACGCGACCGCCATGTTGGATATGTGTGATCTTGACATATGACCATTACCTCTACCAGGGCCCATAACCTTGGATGACCTTAAACACATAAAACATAAAAAGCAGAAAAATTATGAAATATCAAAAAATTTATAACAATTATTAAAATAATTTAAAATAATTTATTTACATATAGGAGGCCCAGGGTTCGATAACAGTTGGATCTACTTAGCTCCCGACACGATCGGCCCTTGCCAGGTGGGCCAGTGTCCATCTCGTCAGCCATGCTAGATGTTGAAGACCTTGATCTTCAAATTTGGCCATGGAATGATCTTCAAACAAAAAAAATCCTAAAAATTGCCAAAATTGCAAAAAATACGAACAAATTCCCAAAAAACCCATGACATTTGACACAAGACGCAAGACCTAATACCCAATTTGCCAGACACCTGAATCAAGATACAAAATGCTTGTCTCAAAACCCTTGACTCAAGACCCAAGATCCAAGACCCAAGACCCAATACACCTGACTCAAGACTTGAAATGCTTTACTCAAAATCTTTGACTCAAGACTCAAGACCTTAAACTCAAGACCCAAGACCCAAAACACCAGATGCAAGACTCAAGATTTAAGACACGTGGCTCAAGACTGAAGACACTTGACCCTTAACCCAAGATTCAATACTCTTGACCCAAGAACGAAGACTCAAGACTCAAGAAGCAAAACCCTTGACCCAAGACACAAGATCCTCGATATAAGACACTTGTCCCAAGACCCAAGAACCTTGACCCCTGGCCCAAAATTCTTGACCCAAGACCCAAGACACACGATCCTTGACCCCAAGACCCTTGACCATTGCCCCTTGACCATAGACATTAAACACAAAATATAATTTTTAATTTCCAAAAATTCTAAAGAAATCCGAATTAAAAACAAATTATAAAAAAGTTATTAAATCAACATTTATTTATGAAAAAATTAGGTATCCATACCTTGCTACTCATCTTCTGCTTGCTCTTAAACTCAACCATATACATGTTTTAACCATGCACACAGCTCGTTTTTTATGTAGGTTAAGTGTGTTACTCAGAATTTTTTTTAATATATGTATATGCGACCAATCCAAGCCCTTCATACGAATAGCAACAACCTGCCCAAGTCATGTTATAATCATGGTATGGATAAGCATCTAAAAACACTTTTGTAAACATACCTGGCATTAATTGTAATACCAATAAAGCTAGTCCCTTGAGACTTGGAATGTACGAGTGTGATAAATAGCCTTCATAGAAATCAATCCATCAATCGTCCAATCAATCCATCAATTTTTCACAATCTTTCGCAATCTTTCACAATCGTTCACAATTCTATTCTTCCTCATCAATAGTCCTATAAATCTTTAGCAACCTTTTAATCAATCTTTTGAAATATTTTCATCAATCTTTCACTCTTTCCAACCATTTTTCGCATTATTTCCATAAATCTTCCAATCTGCCCATTGATCTTTCACAATCTTTCTCATTATTTCCAACGATCTTCCCATATTTCTCTCGATGATCAAACTTTCCAATCAATCTTTCGTCTAATCATTCCTCCAATCTTTGACAATATCTCACAATTCTCCTCCTCAGCAATCTTTCCATCAATATTTAGCAATCTTTCCATCTACCTTTCGCCATATTTTTATGAATCTTTCATCCAATTTCTAAATAATTTCATTAATCTTTCGATTACTCTCGCAATCATTCCATCAATCTCACAATATTTCCCTAAATGTTCCAATCTTCACATCAATATTTGGTCCAATCTTTCGATCAATCAGCAATCCATAATCATTCCATGTATGTGCCGCCTGTTCCCCATCTATAAATATTAAAAAACATTCATTCGCCAATTTTCTCCACACATGTGTACATGACGACTGCATTAATGTATTGTATGGAGTCCACTATTTATGCATTTTATGCTTAAATACTTCATTAATATCCTGTGCATAGATCTATACTTCCGTAAACGATTGCTCATAGAACCGCTTTCACGTTATGAGGGATGAAACGATACAGCACAAACATATTAAAACACAGTTATTATTAAGGTATTTATTATTCTCTAGTTACAATTTCAGAAGAAAGCAGTAAATCACCTCATGCGATATAACTCCTCCTCTTTAATTCGCTAATGATATAAGATATCGCAACCATGTGTGAGAGATCCCTGTTTTTTTGCAGGTCAATCAAATGTCTGAGTTTATCAAGAAGCTTATTCGGGTCTTCAGAAAATAGGTAGCCTGTATTCTCAGCATCTTCTGCCTTCTTCATGTCGCTTGTTGCAGCAAATGTAATCGAGGCCTGTGCCAGTTCATCGAGAAAATCGCCATCGTCTTCAGTGCTAGAACTGTTTTCAGGTTTATTTTCATAAATGATGTCTTCATGATCGTCTTCACTTCCTGTTTCATCCTCAATATCAAGTTTACTTTTCTTTGCAGGAGTCACACAGTTGTCATCAAAATTTAGAGCCAAAAACTTTTTATTCTGAAGTTCGTCGACTTTACGCGAACGTCTTGCACATGTAAATGCCACACATACATACTCTACCGCACCTCGTAGGTCTCTCGTTCCGTCATTAGCAATACCTGTATCGTCATAATCGTATGTGGAATCAGTACCATTGATGCAATAGGAGGTATTGAACACATCACTTGCTGGCTCTAAAAAGAGGAATCTTTACATTTATTGATGTGGTTCCTCAATATATCTCTTAGAATAAACTGCATGTGTCCATTGTAGTAATGATTAATAGCGCGAAAGGGACTCTCAGGTGGTTATCTCATGTTGCCGAGCACGACGGCTTTTGCTGAAGATCTTCCCACAGTAGCCACACTGTTTAACATGTAATTTTCCAGAGGTTGGAGAAAATACATCCATAGAGATAAGCTCTACAGTAGACTTCGTACAATCATTGGCTTGCATCATCTTCACGAAAAAATTCGAAATCTTTTCGACAGTAGTAACAAGTATATCTATTTGGCCTAGCTATTGCATTAAGTATGGATACATTCTACCACATGTCAGCAGTGAAAGTGTGAGTTGCTAGGGTAAACGGGAACAAGTAAGGACTCAACCAAGCTACCATTCCGTTATTCACTTGGAGTGATTTGTAAATTAGAAATTCGGGCCTAACGAGTCGAGTATCGAACCCGGGTCCCCTTGAACATGGGTTTTGCCTTGTGTTGACTTATGCGTCCAGATATCTGTGTTTATTATCCTATGAATTAATGTTGGTTTGTATGGGAAGTAAAACAAGATGCTGGAGTGACAAGCCTCCCTCCGGCGGTCAGTACGCTAGAGCAAAGTCCAATTCAACACCTAGTGCAGCGCGGCTGGCGGTAAGCGTGAACTCTGATTAAAACTGCAAGTGCCTCTGGTTTTATCCTGTAATGGGACTCGTGACCACTTCTTTAAGAATACTTTTGTCTTAATAGTTTTTTAATGCTTCTATCAGTCTCGCATTTCGGGATCTAAGCGTGTGTGTTGTTGTGTGTGTGTGTGCAGGTGTGTGTGTGTGTTTGACGTATGAGCAAGTGGAGAATGATAGTTTTTCGCCTTATTTATTAGTTTGACAGCATCACAAAGTATTTTTGGTTTTTCCAGAATTAATACAAATATTTTCAGATTTGATTTTTTTTATACGAAATGAAACAAACTTGGAGTCTTATCTAGAATTTATTTACAAAAACATTTACATATAATTAATGTTCTGCATTCTAAAGGGATAAACATAACTCTAAAACTGTATGGTCTCCGTAATGCACTGGCTGCAATATGCTCTAATTTTTTTCGCACTTGTAAAGTCTTTCCTTATATCTCTCAATGAGTTTGAAGAGGGGTGAATGAGAGCTGTATGCGGGTGTCTTTGCTGGAATTCGTATTGTGGTATGAATTTGCATAGTGGACTAGCATCTCGGGAATAACGCTATGTTTTGTTCGAGTAATTCATAAAGAGTGGATACTATTGATACCTGCTGGATTAGAGACCGTACACATATACACACACATGTTCGTATGTCACTTTTCATTTGGCTAATGTCACGTAGCAGTGTGTTGGGACGCTGTGGGTAAGGGTGGGGGTGTTTTAACGCAGATCCGAAATATCTCTTAATGGTGCGAGCGTACACGAATGTACGAAAATACAGACATTTGTTTGCCGAGTGTAAATGCATTTAATGATTTTGTACTGGTAGTGGGTGTACCTTTATGCTAACGTCTCCTCACTGTATATAAATTTTCCTTTGCAAAACTCATTGTATGTGCATTATTTATGAGTATAAAGAGTTTTATATGGTGACAATGGGTGCTAAAAGAATCGCCACACATAGAGTAAACATATAGTTTTTTTTCCCCGCTGCCTGAATTTCCGAATAAACTGATTCTAAACTTGGGAGGAAGTGTTTTTAATGATGACCGTCTATGCCTGTGTTAAAGGTATTGCATGGGATCCTTAACTTTTCGTATCGCATACCATGAGTGGTAGCGAGTTTGTTTTAACTCTTTTTTTGGGTTTTCGAGCCTTGATTACTTTATAAAAAGAAGCATAACGCATTCGTACATGACACATGAACTTTCAAAAATCCTTAATTAATTTTTTAATGATTACGTTCCTACACGTGTTTGTATATATACACATACATTAAGTTAGTGGCGGGTAGAGGCTTATTGAATATTCTTTTCTTTAAATTATTAAAAACTAGCATACTTAATATTTTGTTTTCTTTAAATTTTAACAAAACGTATATGCTATATTCTTTTTCTTCATCAACAGTGTTCTTTTTCTTTTAACTTAAGTGAATAGGACATAACTAGAGATAAATAATAATTTATATTTGGTGTAAACACATTTATTTATGCACACATATTACATTATTATTATTATTCTGCATAATACAAGGAATAACTTTTTTACACGTGTTCCTTCTCGGAGTCTTGAAGGGCAATGCATACGTAATATATATTTTCAAATGTACAATGGATTCCTCATATTCTTTTTTTTATTGAAACACGTGTTTTAATAACTCCACAATCTGCACTCGTGAAGTCTTGTGGCGTATGTCTCGACGAGCTGTCTATACGGCGGGCAGTGGCAATGCTTGTTAAGGTCTACAAAGTTCACTCCGATGAGGCATGCATTGCGAATCGCCGACTGTTCGTGTCTTCCAAACACAAACACAGGTTAATAGGGAATTGTGGCAGAGTCCAGCATTGCCAGAATTTCCTCGTAAGGAATATTACTCTCGTCACACCTTAGTCCGTGCGTTTCGTACGTCTGTAGGCGGTAGGTCTGTTGCATAGTGCGGTCGAGGTGCTACCATGGACATGGGGTTAAAAAAATTTAAAATTATGAACGAAATGGCATTCTACTTGATGGTGTACGAGTCCAAAGAGCGAAAACCTTGGATGCTGCAAAACATTTCATACGATTTTTGTTATATAAAAAAAAATTCAAGTTCCCATAAATTTTTTACAAAGTCAATTAAACCTTTATTGAAGTTCATTCCCACCAGGCACCTGTGTTCTGGGTTGGTTTCCTCGCCGAGTATTGCTTGCCCGTAAATTTATTGAAGGGAAGCATCTTCCATGGGTACAGCTTGCGAATAGACAGCTTGTACGGGGACGTCGTCTTCTACGGAGAGGGCGTCTTCTACGGGGAGGGCGTTTTCAACAGGGACGTCGTCTTCAACGGGGAAGTCGTGTTCCACGGGCGCAGATGTCGCGAGGGCTGCTCAGCGGGTCTTGTACCAAACCCTGCGATGCGGCGTGTCAGGAACCGAGGTGGTGCAGCCCTCGAAACACTCCATGCACGGGAGGGAGTGCCGTATGTCTTCGTCCTGCTGCAGGTAGGCCGGTAAGTACTGGAATACGGTCGAAATTTCGTAAGGTGCGTTGACCAGGAGAAATAATTTCGGCAGGTACGGTAACTTGTCCCGTTTGTCCATCGCACTAAGCGAGCGCACCCTTCCAAATGCCAAAATGGCCGAAAGGATTTTATGGCCACTCGGACAACACCCGTACATTTCTAAGAGCGAGAAAAATTACTGATTTCACGAGGTGGCTCCGGGTGCGTCATATAGAGTTGTTAAGTGAAAAAAATAATCCGCACTCGCGATTAAAGTAGGCCGCCTATTGGTTGGAACGAAGGTTTCCGAAAATTAACGAGTAATTGGTCAATCTAAGTGATTATTACGTGATGTGGTTAGCAAATGTGAATCAGGGATGATAGTGGAGGCCTGCTTACTAATTTTTTGAATGAAGATGAATAATTGGTGGAGGGGGTAATGGGGGTGGGGCAGTTAGCCAATGATAAACAGGGGTGATGGGAGAACCGACTAATTGGTCGAAAGAAGGTTTACGAAAACACCCGAGTAATTATCTAATGAGAACAGTTGGCGGGGCAATTAAATATATTGGAAGGGGGTGGGCAATTAGCCAATGAGAATCAAGTGTGGGGCAATCGGTTAGTTAAATCTATTGGAAGGTGAGAGTGGAGAGGGTCAGTCGTCTAATGGGCGCGATGCTTGTGATATCATCAGCAATGTAAAACAAATAACAAACGAAAAAACCAAGATGTTGGTCGAACGAAGGTGAGAGACAAATCTCAGTAATGTATAAACAAAAGACCAACGAAAAAAACCATATGGCGGACCATGGCTGTGACGCCTACAAAGATGGTGGATTACACCTACTAAGATTGCGGACGGCTGCACCTACCATGATGGTGGACTGTGGTTGTGACGCCTTCCAAGATTGCAGAATGCACCGACCAAAATGGCAAACGGTGGCTGTGACGCCTGCCAAGATGGTGAACTGTGTCCACCAAGATTGCGGACTGTACCAACCAAAATGGCGGACGGTGGCTGTGATGCCTACCAAGAGGGTGCACTGCACCTACCAAGATGGTGGAATCAGTATGGTTGGAGGGGGGTGTGGGGGACCTCCGGAAATTTAAATTTTTTGTTAATGCACTTTTAAAATAATTTTTAAAAAAATTGGAATTTTTTTATGTACTTTCTAAATAACTTTAAGGTTAAGGTCCCATTTATTCAAGATGGCCGCTGGATTACTTGCATGACAAAGCACGAACAGCTCCGATGCTCCTGTTCCAGATCCCGATGTGCCCAAGTCCCCGTAATACCTCTACTTGCATGCTTTAAATATAGTTGGCAACTATTAAATAAAATGTATCTCCACTTCTTAACACGGTATTAGAGGTATGGCGTTCAAATTTGTTGACAGTATAATATAATATCATATATTTTTTTATGTAAGTAAGAAACAGAACACTGATGACATATTTATGTTCCTAAAATTTCCACAGTTTTACTTGACTGGCGTATGAATAAAGTCATCATGATAGTAGATCATAAGCAGGGCATTCCAACCTGATCTGTTAACCCCAAGTAACCAATACTAGCGCAGATGTTTGCTCATAGGTTGTTAAGTTAATCACTCTTCTAACCAAATATCAGCAAACAGNGTAACCAATACTAGCGCAGATGTTTGCTCATAGGTTGTTAAGTTAATCACTCTTCTAACCAAATATCAGCAAACAGAGTTAAATTCTACCTTCTGCAAATAGGTATAGTACATGCATGGCTCCTTCCAACATTTCTAAGGCCTTGCTAAAGTTGTACATTCAGGTTGCTCCTCTGTTTAATGCAAACAAAACTTAACTATGTTTAGAAAACTACATTAATGGGACAATGCACCAAAATTGTGCACCATTAGTTTATATCTATTTTGCATTAGAACTATGTATTTCTAAGCAATACTAACATATGTATTTTATATCTGTTTTTATTCATTTTGATAGTGAATGGAATTTTATTATTAATAAGTATACTAAAAGTAGAANTTGTATTTTATATCTGTTTTTATTCATTTTGATAGTGAATGGAATTTTATTATTAATAAGTATACTAAAAGTAGAATTTAAATTTTTTTAAAAATAATAAACCTAATTTTATTATAACAGAATTATTCAAAACCTTTGGTATACCTGACATTTTAAGGAAACAAACACGTCATTCATGGGGTGATTTTTATAGATTTGATTCAAAAAGTGAATCTACTGCGAAAATACGATACCAATGATATTTACCGTTGATGAGCGAACACGAAGTTTCAAAGAAACAGCGGCAAAATAAATGCAAAATTTTGGATTCTAATAACACGAAAATTGTAAAGTAGTTTATTTCCAAATATTCTCTCTTCAAACACTGAAGCACACTTTCGTTTATTTTATATTTCATCTCAGGCAAATATAAATATATGTTATTTTTTTCAACTTACAGAGCTGGCTGAACGTTGTGCTGAGTGCAAGTGTAAAATACAAACTTCAAAAAAGTTTTCTTACGGCGGTATTTCTTCGTTTGTATGTTGTACACGGCCTAAGAGAGAATATGGAATAAAAATACACACTTTCTGTACAGAATACCACATTATATACAGTCTATGCATGGTCAAGTGAGTACTTCTTCAAGCACTCTCATGTGGAATAATAACTAATAAATATTTTTTACGGTAGCCTTAGATGTTACCTGTCGAGTCCAGTGAAATAGACTGAGGCCACAAAAGTCATGGGATACCTCCTAATATCGTGTCGGACCTCCTTTTGACAGGCGAAGTGTAGCTACTCGACGTGGCGTGGACTCAACAAGTCGTTGGAAGTCCCCGGCAGAAATATTGAGCCATGCTGCCTGTATATACGTCCATAATTGCGAAAGTGTTGCCGATGCAGAAGTTTGTGCACAAACTGACTTCTCGATTTTGTCCCATAAATGTTCGATGGGATTCATGTTGGGTGATCTTGGTGGCCTAATCATTTGCTGGAACTGTCCAGAATGTTCTTCAAACCAATCGCGAACAGTTGTGGCCCGGTGATATGGCGCATTGTCATCCATAAAAATTCCACCGTTGTTTGGGTACATGAAGTCCATGAATGGCTCCAAGTGGTCTCCAAGTAGCTTAGCATAACCCTTTCTAGTCAATGATAACTTCAGTTGGACCAGAGGACCCGGTCCATTCCATGTAAAAACAGCCCACGCCATTATGGAGCCACCACCAGTTGCACAGTTCCTTGTTGACAAATTGTGTCCATGGATTCGTGGGGTCTGCGCCACACTCGAACCCTACCATCAGCTCTTACCAACTGAAATTGGGACTCATCTGACCAAGCCACGGTTTTCCAGTCGTCTAGGGTCCAACCGATGTGGTCACGAGCCCAGGATAGTCGCTGCAGGCGATTTCGTGCTGTAAGTAAAGGCACCCGAGTCGGTCTTCTGCTGCCATAGCCCAGTACAGCTAAAGTTCGCCGCACTGTCCTAGCGGACACGTCCATCATACGTCTCACATTGATTCCTGCGGTTATTTCACGCAGTGTTGCTTTGTCTATTAACATTGACTATTCTGCGCACATGTCGTTGGTCTCGGTCATTAAGTGCAAGTGGTCGGCCTCTGCGTTGTCCATGGTGGGAGATTGTGCCTGAAATGAGGTATTCTCTGCACACTCTTGACACTGTGGATCTCGGAATGTTGAATTCCCTAACCATTTCCGAAATGGAATGTCCCATGCGTCTAGATCCAACTACCATTCCGCGTTTAAAGTCTGTTAATTCCCGTCGTGTGGCCATAATCACGTCAGAAACCTTTTCACATGAATCACTTGACTACAAATGAAAGCCCAACCAATGCACTTCCCATTTATACATTTTGTACGCGATAGTACTGCTATCTGTATATTTGCTAATTGCTATCCCATGATTTTTGTCACCTCAGTGTATATACACTGTATATATACTTTATTACTTTATTATTACTTGAATAGCATCATTAATTTTAAGAAGAATTGGAAGGATAAAAAATGGCTTAAAGGAAAAAAGTAGCTAGGGTATCAAAAGTTCTCATTTTGCCGTGAATAGACTTTAACGCCTTTTTGTAATGCGACTACTATCCAGGGAACATCCTTCATTTGCAATTATTTACAGGTGGTGTAAAACATTTTTGACGTATATATATTCCCGCGGATGGTATTTATGATTTCACAGACAAGTCTAATGTGAACTCTGTATGGACCACAAAATGAGCACCAATAGCTTTCCCGACAGGTTAATCTTCAGTGAAATCTATTAGTGCCGAGAGATCTCACCTTTAGTTAGCAGTGCCTGNATAGCTTTCCCGACAGGTTAATCTTCAGTGAAATCTATTAGTGCCGAGAGATCTCACCTTTAGTTAGCAGTGCCTGAAAATCAAGAAATAATATTTATATTATATGTGATTTTTCATAAACATGGTGCATTCGTCTATTGCGTAGTGATGTTCTCAAGTGCATTCGTATCTGCAAGTAATCTGCGACAAACTCACGTTTGGTAGTTACTAGAATATTGGGGGTTGTTATTTTACCTCCTTAAACTAAGATTTGACTTCCAAGTAGAGAGTGTGTGGCCGACAGTCACAAGGAATAAGATACGAGAACTAAACCTAACTCACAAGACAGTATCCTTAAAATGGTTTATCCGAAACGTCGGAAAACCACTTTTGTTGGAGTTACTGTCAGTTAAACGGTATTTAGAATAACGACGTTCGGTGAAATTACTTAAGGTACTTTAGGTCTGGTGCTTCTCAGTCTGCTGCCTGTGACTTTAGTTANATAACGACGTTCTGTGAAATTACTTAAGGTACTTTAGGTCTGGTGCTTCTCAGTCTGCTGCCTGTGACTTTAGTTAAGTCAGATAAGTCACATTACATTAGAAGAAAATATACACGTTTTAGGTCGAACTACTGTCGGCCAAACGTGTACTGNGGTCAGATAAGTCACATTACATTAGAAGAAAATATACACGTTTTAGGTCGAACTACTGTCGGCCAAACGTGTACTGGATAAACTACTTTGGCTGAAGATAGGTTTTAGGTGAAACAATTCTAGGTCTACTGCCTGTAGAAAAAACCACATCAGGACAACTGTCAGTCGGTTAAAAAACTTTTAATTCAGGTTACATGTCAATGATTTTGTTAGAAAAAACTATCTTAAGTCAATTGCTTTACCCGTCTATCAGCTGGTCACTTGCTGCTTGCAGAATATAAGATTTGAGCCCCTTTNTGCTTTACCCGTCTATCAGCTGGTCACTTGCTGCTTGCAGAATATAAGATTTGAGCCCCTTTCTATACGGTCGAGGATGACAAAGCCTTTAATTACTAGTTCGCTACCAGTATTTATATCCGCGCGTGATTTATGAGAGTGCATCAAGATCGTCTTATATTGCAGCAAGACTTTCCTGGTTCAGTTTATTTTTATCACACTGTTGGTCCATTGCTACGGAGCTTTCATTTCACCGATAAGCGCAGTGTCAAATATTAGAAAACATCACTCTCATATTTATAACTCTTTCAAATTTTAAGCCAATAATCAGTAGTTCGCAAAACTTTTATTGCACAATTTTACATTATAGGGACTTGCTTTACCGTCACATTTACATGCGATTATTGCAAATTGTAATCGAAACAAAAGACAAATTTTCTAGTTCAGAGAAATAGCAAGAATTCTTTTATGTTACATGCCAACTAATAGTTAATTTGTATCTCAAAAAAACATGGATGCGTGTACTTATGTACGCGCGTTAGAAGTTATACATCTTTGGTGTGATTCAAATAAAATTTTATTACATATGCCAATAATTTATGTAAGTAGGAAAACGATAAAATAACCGAACAAAGACATTTAATACAAATAATAAAGTTTTCATTAAAGAACATAATCAAATACTTACAAAAATTTACCTCAAATACTTGAAAACATGTTCAACATTTTATTATACAATTTTTGTAAATAATACATTTTTCACTGCACAACGTAAGTAAAATTAATTAATAGTATATATGTATATTCACAATGAATTACTAATATAAATAAAATCTTTTTTTCAATTTGCTTATTGCATGAACTAATTTTCGGTCTTTTTTAAACATAACCACGTGCTATGTTGTCTACCTTGCGTTTTTATATAGCTAGACGATACACACATACGCGTTGGGTCATACCCCTACCACGTTCACTGTCAAATTTGGATATACTGTGCACGCGCAACTATATGCGCATGAGCGTTGGGTCATACGTCTACCACGTTAAATGTCGAATTTCGTTACACTGTGCGCGCGCAACTTCCATTGCACACTAAACGTTTACCCTCAACGCGCCAAAAGAAGTCTAACTGCAATAAACTCTGAACTGTACTGAATTTATTTACGTATATATTAGATATACTCATCCTCATTGCACAGTATCACTTAATAACAGCTTTTGACCAGTAAAATTATATTAAATCAAGTCCAAAATTAAAATTAAACAGTAACTTTTTGCGTATAGTAGAAAATAGTCTTCCAAATACATGTATAATATTTCGTCATCGAAGATATGCAGCTATATATTGTGCGCCATTTATTTCAGTTTTAATTCAATTGGTAACATTAGGAATGTTAAAAAATTTTAATGAAAGACGTAAAAACCGTATGAAAGACTGAATGTTTCCTCGTAAAATCTTATCGTTGAAGATGAAACTCACATTTAATAAAATATTTTTTATTGATTATAATAGTTTAAAGGTTATCATCTCATTTGTTACAGGTTGTTTGACTTTCGTTTGATACACACTGTTTAACTCGTCCATTAGTCAAATAATCACTGAAAAATCGCGAATAAAATGGTTTATGAATCTGTAGAAAATGTTCTCTCAATCAATAAGTGAAAGAAAACTGGGATATTGAACTAATTAATCAGTTAAATTGACTGAATTAGCTGTTGAATAAGTCAGATACTGTCAACTGATTGAATAAGTGAAATTCCCACTGAATCAGATTAAGAGCGCAGTCTGGGAAAAAAACAGTGCAAAGATCTGCATACAAAGGGTAAAAATGCAATTTTTGTGAGTAATTATCTCAAAGGAACAGCGTGTGAGGAACGGATTTGGCGACCCCAGACTTACTGAGAACACACATGTTCACGTAGGTACACAAAAATAAAGACTCTGCATCCACTGTTCCCAAACTGAGAAAACTATTCAACATTTAACAGCGTTCCACTTTGGGAATTCGTATGACTATGAAATTAATCTGCGAAATAGGCTATGTTTTCACACTTCACGTTCTCATTTCTCCCTCTCTTCGAGTCCAATACATCAATAACTTCACTGTCCTACCCATCGCAATAAATCCCTTTCGCTTTTACTTCCGACATTTAAATGTCCAGCGCCTAAAATATGCGGATGTTCATTAAAGGTCCCAGGAAAATGGAATTTAATTGGTTTTTTTTATGGTGTAAGCATTTCGCGAAACAGTTACGTTACTATAAAAATATTAGAAAATTAAAGTCTTCCTGTAAAGTGCCAACTTTACTTGAGTAACTTATTTTATTAAGAAAAGAACAGAATTTATGGTTATCCATTCTGTTTAAAAACATTTTAACTACGATAAACATATATCGTGATTATATTTTCCAACTAATTGTTCTGAGAGTACTGGATACATAGAGAGCATACATAATATTTAATAACGTTTTACTCATCTTTTGTTCATACATTTACGCAAGGGATGAAAGATGACTTTACTTTGGCGTAGTTTCTGAAAAAAAAAACCATAATTTCACACTACATCCACTTTACTAGAAAATTCGTGTTACGCGTTTGATGAGTTTTAGTCTGAAATTTGAACTATGAGATACAAAAAATATATACTTTTCTACATAATTTAAATGATTATGCATCAGCTAGGTAAACATAAAAAATTTACACTTTTTTTTGGAAGTCCATTGTCCTAGAAATGTTTCATTATTCAAACTACTACATTACGTCCGAAGTAGCTTCTTCAATGCTGGACGGTGTTGTACGCAGTAGGTGAATAAATAGTCAACAAATCAGCTGACCATTTCATTGCTACCTAACATGCTTCGTTTTGGAGTGAGAGGTCAATACAAATTAAGCCTACTGCAAATATAAAATCGACGTAGATGTAAAGATACATATTATATAATGGTACAGGAAGAACATTTGATAAAGTAGTATTTAATTTCAGGATAAAGATAATATATTTATTGAATAAACTGTGTGTTTGCCATGATGTATTCGCTAAAATAAAGTCAAATAAGCTACTTACTTTCAGCAAAAACTGCATTGACAACGTTGCGCCGAAGGAATTGTTAATATCATACGTGTTTTCAGAAAAGTGGAAAGATAAAAACAGCAATATAATCTTGTTTGTTTTCTTTATCCACCGATACTCTCAAATTGGTTTTCAGAAAGACGTTTGTACTTTCCAGAGAGTTGACGCAGTTTTATATCTTGCGAAAATAATCCTGGTACACTTGACCAATCACTTATCACAACTTTTGAAAGCAATAAGTAGATTTCAACATGTTACACGATGCAGGTATTTGAATTTTTAAAAGTGGTGACAATAATGTTAAAAGAAAGTAATGGTCCAAGAAATCAAAAAGTGCTGGTTTGCATTTATCTATACTGAAAGCTTCAACACAATGCAAATTCTTAACGGAGGGTCAGTAATATCCATTTCATTTATGAGATGCATACAAACATTCAGAGTCCTTCACAAAATAGTACGGCTGTATCCGTTAAATAAAACTGCCAACACAGTAGGTTTTTCTGGGTGGTGAGCAAATAAAAAAGGTATATACGGAAAATGGCATAATACATATTTGAAAAGCCAATGGTGAATAATCATAAAAACAATTAAACATAGTGAATGTTGAAATTATTAAAAAAATGTCACGTAAAACGAGATTACACATTTCATTTACAACATGAGTGTAAAACAATAATGCTCAAAAGATAAAAATAAGTGTATATAAACTCTATTTTGTAATTTTAAAGTGAATCAATAAATAGTTATAAATAATTGCCAACAATACAACAAACCATAAACATGCTTTGCTTAAGTTGTTCTGAGATGTATAACCGGAGCACATATCTGAGTACGTATTTGTAAAATGGCTGATGCATTCCATTGCAGTGTGGAGTTCATCAACAGTGTCTACCTTCCTGGCCTGCCACCGTACAAGCTTCTCCTCATGGTTGGAGCTCCATTAATGTTAGTGCCAAAACGCTGCAATAGCACCAGGCTCCAAGTGAAAGCGTGGCAAAAAGATGCAATCGAGGCCACAGTCTTCAATAGATATACATGTCAAAGAGGGGAAGGCAAGTTTTCATAACGCGCATACCACTCGTTCCATCTGAGTGCCCCTCCGAATTCAAAGGACTGCAATTCCCCTCAAGGTATGTTTTGCCAAGGGGCAGTTAATTAAGGTGGCATGGAGAGATTTCAGAAAGGACTACTTCTCACATGGACAACTCTACGTTGCATGCTTCAGAGTAAATTTACCTAATATATCTATTATTCCTAGATCATGAGGGCTTAACCACTAGTATGTTGCGCAAAGACTTCCTTCGGTAAAGGAAATTAGTAGCTTCTTCATGGAGTATAAGTGGACGAAGCCGGGGAAAGAAAGTTNGGTAAAGGAAATTAGTAGCTTCTTCATGGAGTATAAGTGGACGAAGCCGGGGAAAGAAAGTTAAAAATTCTAGATTAAATTTTTAATATTAGTTACAGCAATAATGCGCTTTTTCCTGTGTTCTTTATTTATCATTACCGGCGCTTGTGTCAAAAGTTACTGTATTTTAATTTTATACTAATTATTTCTTAATTAAACTTGTAAAATTTATTGTATGGTAGTGGTTTCCAAATGTATTTCTGTCAAACAATTAATATTTTAAACTCTTACGTTTTTACTAAAAACATTGCGGCTACATTAAGATAACAAATTTTTTATTGGGTCAATAAATTATAATATAAATAAAATTTATTTTTAACCGTTCTCTTGCGTGGACTCGTGTCTAAATATGTAATCGTTATGATTTAGATTGGTAAATGTTGAGTCTGGAAATTGCGTAGATCTTAAACTTGATACTTAGAATTTCGTCTCTCCTCTGCAGTTAAATTTTATTGCCATGTGACTTCCAATAAATAATTTATATTCAAAGCTTGTTTTCTCATTAATAGGCAAAACTCAACTGTTATAAAAGTACAACTGCTCTGTACTAACCAAAAGCAATGTTAATTTCAACATATAATTGTTTCTGTACGGGAAATAAACATACCTAAATATATTGTTCGCATACTCGAAATTAGTACATTAATGAACATAAGCCCTTCAAATTATAAATATATGCCATCAACTGTGTGTTGAATTACACCAATATCAAAAGTACAGAGATGATCTCACCTGCTCTTCTACTGTGTTTCAGTTTGGTTTATTTTTCTATACAAGGCGTTAGTAGATGAAGTCTCGTGACACTTGTTAATTTAAAATAGGGAGTTTTTAAGAAATACGCTAATTGCAAACATTTCTGATGCACCAATGAGTTTTGTGCGCGCTCGAAACGCTCTCCTCAAGACAGCCCATTGTGGGATCTACTGTACACGAAGTTCCAACCACGAGCCCTCGAGAGAGTCAAGCGAAAAGAGATATGGCTGTGAAATGGGGCACTGTCATCGGTAATATTTTGCTGTCACCTTGTATTCATCCTCCCCCTATCTTCCGCCACTTTCAAACGGGTATCACTTCTTTCTCACCTCGGGGCTTTAGGGAAATATCGCCCGTTGCTCCCTTTGATCCACAAACACTCCGCCGTCAGCAGCGAGGCTCTTTTGTAAGAGCACGTAATTTAATGTCTCAACATAGAATCATTAAAGCCTGGAGCTAAAAGGTGGGTTTGTTTAAAGTTTCATATTGTTTTTAAGGTTGGTGGAAAGGGGAAGGTTTTTATTTAGGTTGGTAATGGCGTGCTATAAGAACAGAGGTATCCCCCTCTCTCATCTGCTTCCTCTTTTGCTGAGGTTACTTTGTTCAAACGGAGAAGCGGTAGATCGCTACGCGTAAACCACTACAGTCCCTGTTAAAGGTGGAGAAGGAGAAAATCGAACACACCGCATCAAAAGGTGGAATCAATTTTCCGAGGCAGAAGTTTATCCTTGGATCCTTGGTCTTTCTGCGCGACAATTTTTAACTTACACCTGTAATGCACTTGTCTGTTTATGAACTCATTTTCTGTTATTTGTTGATTACGTAAAATGTAACAAGTAATATCATGTAAGTAGACTGTATATAAATTAAACAATTCTAGTGTTTTTCAAATGTGGCCTCAAAATCACTATGTTGACATAGATTCTGATAAAAATCTCTTGCTTACTTTCCACTGTTTTCCAAATATAGATTTTTCTTAAACTGCCGTTTCAAAAGAACTCCAAGGCACAGTAGTTTTATTAAATTAAGTACATCACCTGTACCAAACATATGTAATCTGTACCACCCGCTCAATCAATATCGTTGGTTAAGATTCCTTCTGTACAGATTTTTTCCCGACCCTGCCAGATTGATATAAAATTACTCTAGAATGAATTTGGGATATGGCGAAAACAATTCTATACTACACTGTAAAAAAATTGTGTGATTTTACACTAAATGTATGTGTCAGCAGTGTCTCCACTGACTTTGGTGTAATTTTACACCTACACATGTCAATGGGTTCTTACCCTACATCTAAGTAAATGTATCCTATGAATAAGTAAAATAACATATACATCGTACAACTAATTTGATCTAGAATGGTGTAAAATTACTACTACTATGTAGCAGAAAATAAAATGCAAAATTAGTGTATTTTATCTCCACGCAAGTAAATTCACACAGACGTCGTGATTGGAATTCCACCATTGTGTATGAGCGTTTTCTGACTTACAAAAAAGTAAAATCTTATATTCACTGCAATTATAATTACACAATTTCTGTAAACGTTTCACTGTTTTACTAAGAAATTTCACTGTTAACGTATGTTCTTTTACATCTGCTTTATGTTAATTCCCATACTTCGTATGTGTATTTTTTACTAATTTCATATTATTTTACTCCGTTTTGAAACTTGGTAGTTAAATAGATGAAAAGTTTTCTCCAAAATGAGGGTAACAATTGGCTTTAGATACAGAATACGTAATTATATACAAAAGCCAGCATATTCCAGCAGCGTTAGTTAGGTTTTATTTTTGAACACACAAAAGGAGATCGAAGTAGTTCTACTACCTACCACTAGGTCGCATGTTTTAAACAAATGCTTGTAGTTATATTTGNGCAAAAGGAGATCGAAGTAGTTCTACTACCTACCACTAGGTCGCATGTTTTAAACAAATGCTTGTAGTTATATTTGAATTCATAGGAACATTGTTGTAAAATTACAAAAACTCTACTTGTTATATCAAATTACACATAAAAATGTAAACTAATGGAACATTTATATGCGTTAATATACGCTCGCAGATACACCAGTAATTGAAGTTTACACACACACAAGATCTTTGTAAAATTACACAATTGAAGATTTACATCAGTGCCGATATCGGGCGTTCATACAACGACCATGAAGCAGTAAAAAAACTTAAGGTTTTAATAAAGTGAGTGG
>NQII01005691.1:108216-148353 GCA_002778355.1 Clitarchus hookeri | reverse complement strand
GCCAAAAATTAACCAAAAAATTATCTCTATCTACGAAATGGCTAACACCACAATCACCACACTAATTTCAATCGAGAGGGCATCCTTGAAAACTATAGGAATATATTATCTTTATTGACCAGTCTTGCCAAATAAAGACACCAGAACAGGAAAATTAAATAACGAGTTCCTAAAATTTGAATTTCAAGTGAACAAAAAACCCTCATTTATTGGCACACCTTTTACCCAATATTAATGATCGACATACCATTAGATTCCCCTTTATATTCCCCAAAAGATGATATGGTAAAGAATTCGAATTGGTGAAAAAGTTTTATGATAAATCAAAAAATGCCGAAAATCAACCAAAGGGTACCTCTGCAAAATTTTTTTTTCCGTTTGCAAATATTTTTTTACAAAAACTATAAATGTATATATTAAACTGTTCAGAATATAATTTTTAACAACCTCTTATCATCCTTAATTCTGCATTTTAACTTACTGTCCAAATAACCCGAAATAAAATACCTAACTCTTAAACTTCTAACGCTTTACTCCCCACACCCATTTCAATCGAAAGAGCACCTCCGAAAACNTTATTGGTCTGTCTGGCCAAAATAAGATGCTATAAAAGTAAAACAAAATTATGTGATTGTGGAGGCAATCATCAGTGAACTTAATACCCTTATTTCTCGCAAACCATTATCCGATTTAAATGATATTAATGTCGTTGGATTCCTCTTAAAAATCTTTATAATATGACATGCATTCTGCTCGGATTAGGACAGAAACTCGAAAGAAATAGCGGAAAAAGCCAAAAATTAACCAAAAAATTTGCTCTATCTACGACATGGCTAACACCACAATCACCACACTATTTTCAATTGAAAGAGCAACCCTGAAACCTATAGAAATATGCTATCTTTATTGACCAGTCTTGCCAAATAAAGACACCANATTTTCAATTGAAAGAGCAACCCTGAAACCTATAGAAATATGCTATCTTTATTGACCAGTCTTGCCAAATAAAGACACCAGAACAGGAAAATTAAATAACGAGTTCCCAAAATTTGCATTTCGAGTGAACATAAAACCCTCATTTTTTGGCACATATTTCATCCAATATTAATGATCGACGTACCATAAGATTCCCCTTTAAATTCTCTAAAAGATCATATAGTAAAAATTCGAATTGGTGAAAAAGTTTTATGATAAATCAAAAAATGCCAAAAATCAACCAGGGGGTACCCGTGCAAAAAATATTTTTCGCCTGTAAGTTTTTTTTTTTAAAATCTATAAATGTTTTTACCAAGCTGTTCAGAAATGATTTTCTAACAACCTCTTATCACCCATAATTGTGCATTTTAATTTACTGTCCGAATAACCCGAAATAACATTCCTAACTCTTAAACTGCCAATGCCACACCCCCCATAACCATTTCAATCGAAAGAGCACCTCCGAAAATTATAGGAATATACTATCTTTATTGGTCTCTCTGGCTTAAATAAGACGCTAGAAAAGGTAAACAAAATTATATGTTTGTTTAAGCAATCTTCAGTGAAATTTAAACTCTTATTTCTCGCAAACCATCATCCGATTTAAATGATATTAAAGTCGTTGGTTTCATCTTAAAATTCTTTATAAAATGACTTGCATTCAGATCGGATTAGGACAGAAACTCGAAAGAAATAGCGAAAAAAGGCAAAAATTAACCAAAAAATTATCTCTATCTTCGAAATGGCTAACACCATAATCACCACACTATTTTCAATCGAGAGGTCACCCCTGAAAACTATAGGAATACACAATCTTTATTGGTCTGTATCCCCAAAATAAAACGCTTTAAAAGGTAAACAAAATTATGTGGTGGAGGCAATCTTGGGTGAAATTTCAACTATTATTTCTCGCAAACCATTATCCGATTTAAATGATATACATGTCTTTGGATTTCCCTGTAATTCTCTATAATATGTCATGCATTCGGATCGGATTAGTACAGAAACTCGATAGAAATAACGGAAAAAGCCAAAAATTAGCTATATCTACGAAACGGCTAACACCACAATCACCATACTAATTTCAATCAAAAGAGCACCCCTGAAAACTTTAGCAATATGCTATATTTATTGACCAGTCTTGCCAAATAAAGCCACCAGATACAGGAAAATTAAATAACGAGTTCCTAAAATTTGCATTTCAAGTGAACATAAAACCCTAATTTTTTGGCACACCTTTTATCCAATATTAATGATCGACATACCATTAGATTCCCCTTCAAATTCTGTAAAAGATGAAAAAAAAAGAATTCGAATTGGTGAAAGAGTTTATGATAAATCAAAAAATGCCGAAAATCAGCCAGGGGATACCCCTGCAAAAAATTTTTTTTCGTCTGTAATTTTTTTTTATATCTATAAATGTTTTTACCAAACTGTTCAGAAATGATTTTCTAACAACCTCTTATCGGCCATAATTCTGCATTTTAATTTACTGTCCGAATAACCCGAAATAACATACCTAACTCTTAAACTGCTAATGCCACACTCCCCACACCCATTTCAATCGAAAGAGCACCTCCGAAAACTATAGGAATATACTATCTTTAAAGGGTCTGTGTGGCTAAAATAAGATGCTATAAAAAGAAAAAAAAATTATGTGTTTCTGGAGGCAATCTCCTGTGAACTTTAAACCCTTATTTCTCGCAAACCATTATACGATTTAAATTATATTAATGTCGTTGGATACCTCTTAAAAATCTTTATAATATGACATGCATTCGGCTCGGATTAGGACAGAAACTCGAAAGAAATATCGGAAAAAGCCACAAATTAACCAAAAAATTATCTCTATCTACGAAATGGCTAACACAACAATCACCACACTAATTTCAATTGAAAAAGCACCCCTGAAAACAATAGGAATATGCTATCTTTATTGACCAGTCTTGCCAAATAAAGACACCAGAACAGGAAAATTAAATAACGAGTTCCTAAAATTTGCATTTCCAGTGAACATAAAACCCTCATTTTTTCGCACACCTTAATCCAATATTAATGATCGACATACCATTAGATTCCCCTTCAAATTCTGTAAAAGATGATATAGTAAAGAATTTGAATTGGTGAAAAGGTTTTATGATAAATCAAAAAATGCCAAAAATCAACCAGTGGGTACCCCTGCGAAATTTTTTTTTTTAATCTTCAAGTTTTTTTGAAAATATATATATGTTTTTACCAGACTGTTCAGAATTGANTCCGAATAACCCGAAATAACTTACCTAACTCTTAAACTGCTAATGCCACACTCCCCACACCCATTTCAATCGAAAGAGCACATCCTAAAACTATAGTAATATACTATCTTTACTGGTCTGTCTGGCCAAAATAAGATGCTATGAAAGGAAAACAAAATTATGTGTTTGTGGAGGCAATCTTCAGTGAACTTTAAACCCTTATTTCTCGCAAACCATTATCCGATTTAAATGATATTAATGTCGTTGGATTCCTCTTAAAATTCTTTATAATATGACATGCATTCGTATCGGATTATGAAAGAAATTCGAAAGAAATATCGGAAAAAGCCAAAAATTAAACAAAAAATTATCTCTATTTACGAAATGGCTAACACCACAATCACCACACTATTTTTAATCGATAGGACCCCTCTGTAAACTAGAGGAATATACTATCTTTATTGACCAGTCTTGCCAAATAAAGACACCAGAACAG
This sequence comes from Clitarchus hookeri, assembly GCA_002778355.1. NCBI lineage: Eukaryota > Metazoa > Arthropoda > Insecta > Phasmatodea > Phasmatidae > Clitarchus > Clitarchus hookeri. The sequence goes on along the minus strand of NQII01005691.1, from coordinate 144,648 downwards.
GAAAATTAAATAACGAGTTCCTAAAATTTGCATTTCAAGTGAACATAAAACCCTAATTTTTTCGCACACCTTTTATCCAATATTAATGATCGACAAACCATTAGATTCCCCTTTAAATTCTCTAAAAGATGATATAGTAAAGATTTGGAATTGGAAAAAAATTTTATGATAAATCAAAAATTGCCGAAAATCAACCAAAGGGTACCTCTGCAAAAAATTTTTCCCGTCGGAAAATTTTTTTTACAAAGACTGTAAATGTTAATACCAAACTGTTCAGAATAAAATTTTTAACAACCTCTTATCGGCCATAATTCTGCATTTTTATATACTGTCCGTATAACCCGAAATAACATACCTAACTCTTAGCTGCTAAAGCTTTACTCCCCACACCCAATTCAATCGAAAGAGCACCTCCGAAAATTATAGGAATATACTATCTTTATTGGTTTGTCTGGCCAAAATAAGACGCTATAAAAGGTAAACAAAATTGTGTGTTTGTGGAGGCAATCTTCAGTGAACTTTAAACCCTTATTTCACGCAAACCATAATATGATTTAAATAATATTAATGTCGTTGGATTCCTCTTAAAATTCCTTATAATATGACATGCATTCGGATCGGATTAGGATAGAAACTCGAAAGAAATATCGGAAAAAGCCAAAAATTAACCAAAAAAATATCTCTATCTACGAAATGGTTAATACCACAATCACCACACTAATTTCAATCGAGAGGGCACCCCTGAAAACTATAGGTATATACTATCTTTATTGACCAGTCTTGCCAAATAAAGACACCAGAATAAGAAAATTAAATAACGAGTTCCTAAAATTTGCATTTCCAGTGAACATAAAACCCTCATTTTTTCGAACACCTTAATCCAATATTAATGATCAACATACCATTAGATTCCTCTTCAAATTCTCTAAAAGATAATATAGTAAAGAATTCGAATTGGTGAAAAAGTTTTATGATAAATCAAAAAAAGCCAAAAATCAACCAGGGGGTACCCGTGCAAAAAACGTTTTTTTCGTCTTGAAGTTTTATTTTTGAAAAACTATATATGTTTTTACCAAACGGTTCAGTATTGAATTTCTAACAACCTCTTATAATCCATAATTCTGCATTTTAATTTACTGTCCGTATAACCCGAAATAACATACCTTACTCTTAAACTGCTTATGCCACACTCCCCATACCCATTTCAATCGAAAGAGCACCTCCGAAAACTATAGGAATATACTATCTTTATTGGTCTGTCCGGCCAAAATAAGACGCTATAAAAGGAAAACTAAATTATGTGTTTATGGAGGCAATCTTCAGAGAACTTTAAACCCTTATTTCTCGAAAACCATTTATCCGATTTAAATGATAGACATCTCGTTGGTTTCCCCTTAAAATTCTCTATCGGATGACATGAATTTCGATCGGATTAGAGCAGAAACTCGAAAGAAGCATCGGAAAAAGCCAGAAATTAACCAAAAAATTAGCTCTATCTCAGAAACGGCTAACACCACAATCACCACTCTAATTGCAATCGAAAGAGCACCCCTGAAAACTATAGGAATATGCTATCTTTGTTGACCAGTCTTGCCAAATGAAGACACCAGAACAGAAAAATTAAATAACGAGTTCTTGAAATTTGCATTTTCAGTGAACATAAAACCCTCATTTTTTCGCACACCTTTTATCCAATATTAATGATCGACATACCATTAGCTTCCCCATTAAATTCTCTAAAAGATGATATAGTAAAGAATTCGAATTGATGTAAAACTTTTATGATAATTTAAAAAATGCCAAAAATCAACCAAGGGGTACCCCTGCAAAAAAAAATTATTTCGTTTTAAAATTTTTTTTTACAAAAACTATAAATATTTATACCAAACTGTTCAGAATTGAATTTCTAACAACTTCTTATCATCCATAATTCAGCATTTTAATTTACTCTCCGAATAACCCTAAATAACATACCTAACTCTTAAACTGCTAATGCCACACTCCCCATACCCATTTCAATCGAAAGAGCACCTCCGAAAACTATAGGAATATACTATCTTTATTGGTATGACTGGCCAAAATAAGACGCGATAAGAGAAAAAATAAATATTGTGTTTATAGACGTACTCGTCAGTAAAAACTATAAACCTTAATTTCTCGCAAACAATTTATCCAATTTTATGATAGACATTTCGTTTGATTCCCCTTTTACTTATCTATAATATGACTTGCATGCAGATTGGGTAAAGATAGAAATTCTAAAGAAATATCGGAAAAAGCCAAAAATTAACCAAATAATTAGCTCTATCTCAGAAACAACTAACACCAGACTCACCAGACTAATTTCAATCGAAAGAGCAGCTCCGAAAACTATAGGAATATACTATCTTTATTGGTCTGTCTGGCCTAATAAAGACGCGATAAGAGAAAAACTAAATATTGAGTTTATAGAGGCACTCGTCATTGAAATTTTATACCTTTATTTTTCGCCAAATATTTATCAGATTTAAATGATAGACATGTGCTTAGATTCCCCTCCTTATTCTCTATAATAAGATTTGCATGCGGAGTTGATTAAGAAATAAATTCGAAAAAAATATCGTCAAAAGTAAAAAAAAACCCCAAAAATTAGCTCTGTCTCAGAAACGGCTAACACCGCACTCACCAGACTAATTTCAATCGAAAGAGCACCCCTGATAACAAGAGAAATATGCTGTCTTTAACGACCAGTCTGGCCAAATTTAGTCACCAGAATAGGAAAATTAAACAATGAGTTACTGGAATTGGCATTTTCAGTGACCATAAAACCCTCATATTTTAGCACACTTTTTATCCAATACTAATGATTTACATACCATTGGATTCCCCATTAAATTCCCTTTAACATGATTTAGTAAAGATATGAATTCGTGAAAAAAATTTATGATAAATTAAAAAATGGCAAAAATCAACCAAGGGGCACCTCTGCAAAAAAAAATTTCGTCTCGAAATTTTTTTTTAAGAACCTATATCAATGTATATATAAAACTGTTCAGAATTGAATTTCTATTAACCTCTTTTTGTCCATAAATCTGCATTTTAATTTACTGTCCGAATAACTATTAATATATTACCTCACTCTTTAACCGTTAAAACCACACTCCCAAGACTCATTTCAAAGTAAAGAGCATCCCAGAAAATTAAAGGAATATACTTTTTTATTGGTCTGTCTGGCTAAATTAAGACGCCATAAGATAAAAACTAAATATTGAGATTCCAGTGGCGCTGGTCAGTGATTTTTAACCTTCATTTCTCGCAAACTATTAATCCGTATTAAATGAAAGACATGTTGTTGGATTCCCCTTAAAATTCTCTATAATAAGACATGCATTAGGATTAGATTTAGATAGAAATTCGTAAGAAATATCGGAATAAGCCAAAAATAAACTAAAAATTTAGCTCTATCTCAGAAACGGCTAACATCACACTCACCAGACTAATTTCAATGGAATTAGCACCCCTGAAAACTATAGGAATATGCTATCTTTATTGAAAGGTCTGGCCAAATTTATTCAACAGAAAAGGAAAATTAAATAATGAGTTCCTGGAATTGGATTTTCAGTGACCATAAAAACCTCATATTTTAGCAAACTTTTTATCCAATATTAATGAACGACAAACCATTGGATTCCCCTTTAATTTATCTAAAAGATAATTTAGTAAATAATTCGAATTGGTGAAAAAGTGTTATGATAAATCAAAAAATGCAAAAAACCAACCATGAGGTGCCACTTTAAAAAAAAAAAAATTGATCTGGAAAATTTTTTTAAGAAACTACATTAATGTTTATATCTAACTGTTCAGAATTGAATTTCTAATAAACTCTTACAGTCCATAATTGTGCATTTTAATTAACTGTCCAAATAAACCTAAATAACATTGCTAACTCTTAAACCGCTAAAACAACACTCCCCAGACCCATTTCAATCGAAAGAGCACCTCCGAAAACTATAGGAATATTCTATCTTTATTGTCTGTCTGGCCAAATAAAGACGCGATAAGAGAAAAACTAAATATTGAGTTAATAGAGGCACTCGTCAGTGAAGTTTAAACCTTTATTTCTCGCAAATTATTTATCCAATTTAAATGATTGACATATCGTTGAATTCCCCTCAAAATTATTTATATTGTGACTTCCATGCGTATTGGAATAAGATATAATTTCGAAAGAAATATTTGAATAAGCCAAAAATTAACAAAAAAATAGCTCTATCTCAGAAACGGCTAACACCACACTCACCAGACTTATTTCAATAGAAAGAGCACCCCTGAAAACTATAGGAATATTATATCTTTATTAATAGTCTGGCCAAATTTATTCACCAGAACAGGAATATTAATAAATGAGTTCCTGGAATTGGCATTTTCTATGACCATAAAAACCTAATTTTTTTAAAACACCTTTTTTCCAATAGTTATGTTCGACATACCATTGGACTCCCCTATAAATGATCTAAATCATAATTAAGTAAAGAATTCGAATTGGTAAAAAAGTTTTATGATAAATCAAAAAATTCCAAAAATCAACCAAAGGTTACCTCTGCAAAAATTTTTTTTTCGTCTGCAAATTTTTTTTTACAAAAACTATAAATGTATATACCAAACTGTTCAGAATATAATTTTTACCAACCTCTTATCATCCATAATGCTGCATTTTAATTTACTGTCCGAATTACCCGAAATAACATACCTGACTCTTAAACTGCTAATGCCACACTCCCCACACCCATTTCAATCGAAAGAGCACCTCCGAAAACTATAGGAATTTACTATCTTTATTGGTCTGTCAGGCCAAAATAAGAAGCTATAAAAGGAAAACAAAATTATGTGTTTGTGGAGGCAATCTACAGTTAACTTAAAACCGTTATTTTTCGCAAACCATTATCCGATTTAAATAATATTAATGTCGTTGGATTCCTCTTAAAATTCTTTAAAATATGACCTGCATTCGGATCGGATTAGGACAGAAATTCGAAAGAAATATCGGAAAAATCCAAAAATTAACCAAAAAATTATCTCTATCTACGAAATGGCTAACACCACAATCACTACACTAATATCAATTGAGAGGGCACCCCTGAAAACTATAGGAATATACTATCTTTATTGATTAGTCTTGCCAAATAAAGACACCAGAACAGGAAAATTAAATAACGAGTTCTTGAAATTTGCATTTCCAGTGAACATAAAACCCTCATTTTTTCGAACACCTTAATCCAATATTAATGATCAACATACCATTAGATTCCTCTTCAAATTCTCTAAAAGATAATATAGTAAAGAATTTGAATTGGTGAAAAAGTTTTATGATAAATCAAAAAAAGCCACAAATCAACCAAGGGGTACCCCTGCAAAAAACGTTTTTTTCGCCTTGAAGTTTTATTTTTGAAAAACTATATATGTTTTTACCAAACGGTTCAGAATTGAATTTCTAACAACCTCTTATCATCCATAATTCTGCATTTTAATTTGCTCTCCGTATAACCCTAAATATCATACCTAACTCTTAAACTGCTAATGCCACACTCCCCACACCCATTTCAATCGAAAGAGCACCTCCGAAAACTATAGGAATATACTATCTATATTGGTCTGTCAGGCCAAAATAAGAAGCTATAAAAGGAAAACAAAATTATGTGTTTGTGGAGGCAATCTACAGTTAACTTAAAACCGTTATTTTTCGCAAACCATTATCCGATTTAAATAATATTAATGTCGTTGGATTCCTCTTAAAATTCTTTAAAATATGACCTGCATTCGGATCGGATTAGGACAGAAATTCGAAAGAAATATCGGAAAAATCCAAAAATTAACCAAAAAATTATCTCTATCTACGAAATGGCTAACACCACAATCACTACACTAATATCAATTGAGAGGGCACCCCTGAAAACTATAGGAATATACTATCTTTATTGATTAGTCTTGCCAAATAAAGACACCAGAACAGGAAAATTAAATAACGAGTTCCTAAAATTTGCATTTCCAGTGAACATAAAACCCTCATTTTTTCGAACACCTTAATCCAATATTAATGATCAACATACCATTAGATTCCTCTTCAAATTCTCTAAAAGATAATATAGTAAAGAATTTGAATTGGTGAAAAAGTTTTATGATAAATCAAAAAAAGCCACAAATCAACCAAGGGGTACCCCTGCAAAAAACGTTTTTTTCGCCTTGAAGTTTTATTTTTGAAAAACTATATATGTTTTTACCAAACGGTTCAGAATTGAATTTCTAACAACCTCTTATAATCCATAATTCTGCATTTTAATTTACTGTCCGTATAACCCGAAATAACACACCTTACTCTTAAACTGCTTATGCCACACTCCCCATACCCATTTCAATCGAAAGAGCACCTCAGAAAACTAAAGGAAATTAATATCTTCATTGGTCGGTCTGTCCAAATTAAGACGTGAAAAGAGAAAAAATAAATATTGAGTTTATAGAGGCACTCAACAGTGAAATTTAAACCTTTATTTCTCGCAAACTATTTATCCGATTTTAATGATAGACATGTCGTTGGATTCACCTCAAAGTTCTTTATAATATGATTTGCATGCTGATTTGATTAACATATAAATTGAAGAAATATTGAAAAATCCAAAAATTAACCAAAAATTAAGCTCTATCTCAGAAACGGCTAACACCACACTCACCAGGCTAATATCAATAGAAAGAGAACCATTAAAAACTATAGGAATGTGCTTTTTTTACTGACCAGTCTGGCCAAATGTATACATTAGAACTGGAAAATTAAATAATGAGTTCCTGGAATTGCCATTTTCAGTGACCATAAAAACCTAATTTTTTCGCACACCTTTTATCTAATATTAATGGTCGACATACCATTGGATTCCCCTTAAAATTCTCTAAAAGATGATTTCGTAAAGAATTCGAATTGGTGAAAAAGTTTTATGATATATCAAAAAATGCCAAAAAAACAACCAAGGGGTCCTCTGCAAAAAAAATATTTTCGTTTTGAAATTAATTTTTAAATAACTATATCGATGTTTGTATCAAAATGTTCAGAATAAAATTTATAATAACAGCTTTTTGTTCATAATTCTACATTTAAATTTACTGTCAGAATAACTCTAAATAACAGTAAGATGTTATTAAAAATTCAATTCTGAACAGTTTGATATAATAATTGATATAGTTTCTTAAAAAAAAATTTCCAGACGAAAATTTTTATTTTTTTTTTAGAAGTACCGCTCGGTTCATTTTTGGCAATTTTTGATTGATCATAAAACTTTTTCACAAATTCTAATTCTTTACTCAATCATCGTTTAGAGAATTTAAATGGGAAGATAATTATTTGTCGATCATTAATATTGGATTAAAGGTGTGCGAATAATGAGGGTTTTATGGTCACTGAAAATGCCAATTCCAGGATCTCATTTTTTAATTTTCCTTTTCTGGTGTCTAAATTTGGCCAGACTGGTCAATAAAGATAGCATATTATTATAGTTTTCAGAGGTGTTCTTTTGATTGAATTTAGTTTGGTGAGTGTGATGTTAGCCGTTTCTGAGATAGGGCTAATTTTTTGGTGAATTATTTGGCTTTTTGCGATATTTCTTACGAATTTCTATGTTAATCCTATCCTAATGCATGTCTGATTATAGGGAATTTAAAGGGAATCCAACGTCATGTCTACCATTTAATTCGGATTTTCAGTTTCCGAGAAATGAAGGTTTAAATTTCACTGACGAGTGCCTCTATAAACTCAATATTAATTTTTTCTCTTATGGCGTCTTAATTTGGGAGGACAGACCAATAAAGAAAGTATAGTCCTATATATTTCGGGGGAGCTCTTTCGTTTGAAATGAGTATGGGGAGTGTGATTTAAGCGGTAAATAGTTAGGTATTATATTCAGAGTTATTCGGACATTAAATTAAAGTGCAGAATTATGGACAGTAAGAGGTTATTAAAAATTCAATTCTGAACAGTTTGATATTTACATTGATATTGTTCCTTAAAAAATAATTTTCAGACGAAAATTTTTTTTTGCAGGTGTACTCCTTGGTTGATTTTTGGCATTTTTTAATTAATCATAAAACTTTTTCACAAATTCGAATTCTTTACTAGATCATATTTTAGAGAATTCAAAGGGGAATCCAATGGTATGTCGATCATTAATATTGAATAAAAGGTGTGCGAAAAAAGAGGGTTTTATGGTCACTGAAAATGCCAATTCCAGGAAATCATTATTTAATTTCCCTGTTCTGGTGTCTAAATTTGGTCAGACTTGTCAATAAAGATAACATATTATTATAGTTTTCAGAGGTGTTCTTTTGATTGAAATTAGTTTGGTAAGTGTGATGTTAGCCGTTTCTGAGATAGAGCTAATTTTTCGGTTATTTTTCGGCTTTTTCTGATATTTCTTACGAATTTCTATCTAAATCAAATTCTAATGCAAGTCATATTCAAGAGAATTTTAAGAGGAATCCGACGACAATTCTAATATTTAAATCGGATAAATAGTTTGCGAGAAATGAAGGTTTAAAATTAAATATGATAGTATATTCCTATAATTTTCGGGGGTGCTCTTTCGATTGAAATTGATCTGGCGAGTGTGGTGTTAGCCGTTTCTGAGATAGAGCTAATTTTTTTTTATTAATTTTTGGCTTTTTCCGAAATTTCTTCCGAATTTCTATCTAAATCTAATCCTCATATATATTATATGTGCAGTTGTAACTCGCTGAGTTGTTAATTTCTATATGTTGAGGTCACTTCCCGTGTTTTCCTGTGTGTAGAAAGTAAGTGTTTGAAATGAACAAGGACGCTCATAATTGGAACAATTTTTGGGCGAAATAAATGAAATTGCATTATTATAGACCATTATAATTGTAATACTAAATTTAGTATTTTTTACTTTTCTCTGGTTGATAGCGCCTGTGTTATAAGGTTGAGAGTGTAATTTCTATGATTGCTCATATCTACGACGTTTTATTGCAGAGCTGATTGATAATATAGATGCTGTTGTAACTCGCTGAGTTGTGAATAACTTAAAGTTCAGTCCCCTTCCAGTGTTGTTTTCTTATGTATGAAAGGAAGGTATTTGAAATGAACAAGGACGCTCATAATTGGAACAGTTACTCGGAAAAATTAATGATAATGCAAAATACTAGTCCCCTATAATTGTTATACTAAATGTAGTGTTTGTTTGCTTCTCTGGTTGGAAGAGACTGTGTTATAACGCAAAGAGTGTAAATTACATGCATGCACATTACTAAAACGTTTTATTGCAGCGGCGATTGATAATATATATGTAGTTGTAACTCTCTGAGTTGGACTTAACTATATGTTCAGTTCACTTCCCGTGTGTTTTCCTTGCGTGTAGAAGGCAATTGTTTGGAATGAACAAGGACGTTCATAATTCTAACATTTCCTGAGCCAAACGAATGATAAAGCTGAATAATAATCATCCATAATAGTTATACTAAATGTAGTTTTCGTTCGCTTCTCTTGTTGATAGGGCCTGTGTTATAGCGTTGTGAGTGTAATTTTCATGTTTGCTCACATCTAATACGTTTTATTGCAGAGGAGATTGAATATATATATATATGCATTTGTAACTCGCTTAGGTTTACATGATTATAAGTTCAGTTCACTTTCCCTGTGCAAGCAAGTATTTGGAATGAACAGAGACAACCATAATTGCAACAGTTTCTGAGCAAAATGGATGATAGTGCTGAATAACAATCATATTTAATTAGTTATATTAAATGTAGTGTTTGTTCCCTTCTCTTGTTGAAAGAGCCTGTGTTATAAGGTTGAGAGAGTATATTACATGATTCCTCATATCTACGACGTTTTATTGCAGAGACGATTGATTACATATAGACAGATGTAATCGCTGAGTTGTTCATAATTATATGTTCAGTTCACTTCCTGTGTTGCAAGGTCTCGGTCCCACCAATGTAGAAGTCCAGCATCCCAATGACGTTCGAAAGATTGGAACACCGATTTGACAATAGGCTGTAATTCATCGGTGGTTTTGCTTGGTAAACAGAAAATACTTATGGAATGTTCTTCTGCTTTATCTACAATTGATATGTCCAGATGAGATGTTGCTACATCCATTAAAAATAAAGTTTTATATGCAGATTTAAATTGTGCAAATTTTTCCAGCCATTGGCTAAAAACTTCACTTGTCATTTACCTCCTAGGTGTCATCATTTCTGGTGATCCTGGAGGAAGTCCACGTTGGAAAGTCTTCCTGTACCCCTTTCCCTTAAACAAAATCATGGCGGTAATCACAGCTTCCATGGCCCCAACACATGCAAAAGCTGTGACATTCTCAGCATAGTCAAGAAAGATAAAATTAACACGTTTGGCTCCCTTAAGCGCGAGAACATTTAGTTGGTGATTCAATGTCAAGGGAACCCCTTTTTGTCCATATTGAATATGTTCTTAAGGCGTCCTTTAAGATCAAGTTGCGTAATGACAGGTCTAAGTTTCATAAAATATTCCTTACAAGTTAGAGGAGTCAATTTCTGAGCTCTTTCAGGGTTTAAAGGTTGGGCATTTCTTCCAGAAATACGTGGGTGCCGTTTAGTGATGCCACGAAACCATTCTCTACCAGACAATTTTCTAATTTTTTTAAGGGATGTTAGATTTTTGTTTTTCCACCAATTTGAAAACACATCTGCGAATAAGTACTGGCATAGGTGGAAATCCTATATAAACAAAGCGAATAATCCTTTCCTAGATCCTTCTCTTGATATTCAGGAAGGATCTTATGACAACCCAATTTTCCTTCGGAGCTCCCAGACTTTAAATGATTTCTTTTAGTTCTGCAAGGGATAACACAGTGAATTTCAGCATACCAGTACGATTTCCCTTTTCTTAACCCCTCTTAAGTTTATTCCACCATGCTGCTGGTCCAGTTCCCTCTAAGACTTCTGCATTTCTTACCCAATGTCACAATTTGAAATAAAAACGTTTTCTTCAAATTTAACTACGTATTTAACCATACCCTTTCTGCAGTTATTCCCTTAGAACTTAAGGTAACTTTGGGGTCTCATAGAATCATAACTAAAAAAACACTGCCACAATAATGCCAAAATAATAACACATACTTGCGTAAATAAGTATTAATATATGCTATAGATTTGTGTTCAGTTTTAAAGATATCTGCCAAATGAGAGTCAGGGGGAATTTCAGTCGCTAACTTGGATTGAGATATTTAGCAATAACTATTGTTTCAGACGATTTTTTTAATTCGGCTCCTATAGGGCATAGACAACGTTTGATAGATTAACCATTATTATCGTTGTGTGTTTACTTGTCCTGTTATCATATCTGAAGACGTAACTATAAATTTATTAATCATTCACTCTGGACGATTACACAAGATATTTGAATGGATGGATTTCATCAATTTCATCAACTGTCTAACAAGTCGAATACTATGACGTATCAGCAATTACCTTGACAAATATTTTACGTTTAAAAAATGAAACATCTTAAGTGGTGCGGGATGGCAAACCTTAACATGTGGAAAAAATCATAATATCTGGAGTTTAGAGTGCATATTATGTAGTCCAATTTATTCTACTATTGAGAAATTTTGGGTGTGTATATCCTATTCTCCCTCCCTCTGCTTAGGTGCACCTCTAAAGTGGACTACTGCCTACGTTCAGGACAAATTTACACCACAGTTAAACAATTAAAAAACGATAAACGAAAAAAAAAAAAACCACTTTTTGGTTACAGCAGGAAATAAGGTCCGTTATACATTAAGTGTAGGCCTTATTTCCTGAAACGTTAACATATAGGTTTGATTTATCCTGCCTTTTTCGTAACGTCCAAACTGGTTACCATCCTGAAATTTAATTAATGATTTGATACACAATACGATATAAAAATTAACTACATAATAATAAATAATTTACACTGAAATAACACAAAATCATTCCGACAGAAACTTATAAAAACATACAAATATTTGCCTTACTCTAATTCTTCCGTGTCTGCTTTAGCCAACGAAATTCACCAGCTTCTCTTGTGCACCGCTAGATGCCAGTCTATGTATGGCACAGGATGGGTAGGATGGCCTAAGTGCTTGGGCCTTATTACCTCCCTGACCATGTGTGTTACTTAGTCATAACTAATACTGGTTTCACGAATAACAAAATTTTAGCGTGTTATGAAAAACAATATTATAAAAAAATTGCTTTCTTCACATAAGCGTTCAATATATAATTTGAGTGATTTTACGTCTTGTTCTCACAGCCTTTACTAATTATTTCAATGCAGTAGTGACGTAGATGCAACGTGGTTTGTCAGTTATACGAACTTAATTTGATGAACTTCTACGTGTCATTCGTCGCATGAATTTCCTACTTTCATCATCTTTTTTCAACTCTGGGTTGTAAAAAACATTATATCTAGTCTCTAAATAGTATAAAGGAAAGTTGTTTATTCGCGTCTGTCTGTGTATTCGCTTTATACTTCTAAACAACTTCATAAATTTTGATGCGATTTTCAGCGTCATTTAGAGAGTTTCTTGAGAAAGGGTTTGGTATATATTACATTTATATTTAATGCAAGGATAGTAGAGAAATTTTGAACAGTTTGTAATAAATTCGAAAAACAACAGCTTTTAAGGCGCTTACACGGCTTGGGTTTACTAAATCATAAGAGATACATCAAATTAATGTGCTACAAAAATTGTAGATCTCAAAAAGGTCTACAGAAAAGTCTCGAATAGCATATGTTTATCTTTTAAGGGTGACCCACAGTAACCATTTTTGTCTTTAAAATATAGCTGTAAAAACTATTCGCGTCTGTCTGTGTATTCGCTTATTACGTCTAAACTACTTAATGGATTTTGATGTGGTTTTCAACACCATTTAAAACATTTCTTGAGAAGGTTTGAATGTATAATTTATTTATATTTAATGTAAGGGTAGTAGAGAAATGTGGAACCATATGAAATCAAGTCGTAAAATTGTAACCGGGTGAAGCCGGGCCGGTTCGCTAGTGTACTATAAAGGGGTGATATGAACTCCACCGACAAACTTCATCGAAAAGTAGGTCAAAAACGACATACAAGCTAAGTCTTTTCTGAAAAAGTGAAATCCGCTCTTGAAAGTGGAGATGAAGTAGATGCTTTTTGCTGGTATGACACCAGAATGAACGATAAATGCCTGAGCTTCCAGATACCTCATTATTAAACGACGAACTACAAAGCACACAAATATGGGCTACAGAATCTACTTCCATCCATGAAATTTACAGGGGTTAGCAGCACATTTGTGCAAACAAAATTGTAACAGCATCACTTTGTTTTCCCCTGTATTAAATTACAGCATGCATTGTTGTAACAAGTGTGTCACGTGTTACCCATAGCGACCCCAACAAGCTATCGCTCATGTGCAAGTAGTGGAGTGGTGGCCAGAATGCTCGCCCCCCCACCATGGTCAATCGGACTCGATTCCCGTTGGGGTCGACACGCACATTTGTATCTGGGAAACGTGGCAGACGTTGCCATTGGCCAGTGGGGTTTTTTTCGGGGCACACCCACTTCACCGCCATGTAATTTCGCAATTGCTCCAACTCCGCCCTACGTCACTTTCATTGACATAAAATAATTTATAGAAAATGGCGGCATTTAGCTTAAAATTACAAGACAGAAGTTTTGTTGACCTTGTACGGTAGGTTACAAATCCACAGGAAACAACAAACAAAGTGATACAGTTATATTTTTATTTGCACAAATGTGGTAGCAACCCCTCAATTTTCATGGATGGGGGTTGATATTCTAGCCTATATTTTTGTGGTTCTTTGTACTTCGTCGTTTAATAATGTAGTATCCGGATACTCAGACATTCATCGTTCATTATGGCTGCGGTACTAGCACATATAAGGAGGAAATCTAAGAACATCGTGTCCGTGCAGTTTTAAAAGTTGGTCAATACGAAATACTTTTTAAGGCTTCCTGTTCTGCACAATTAAGTCGAAAAGCTTTGTTTTTCGCATTTCATGAGTAAAGAGAATGTTGTTATTGGTCAACCATGACTCCATTTCCTTTTTCACTGCATATTTCGATGGGGGTTTATTTTCTTGCACTGAGTGGTAATAATAATAACAACAGACTTTTTCGGTAGGTTTGGCAATTACTGATTATACATCCACTTTTCGAAGTTCGCAGAATTCATCTGCCCATGGTAGTCCCCCGTAGCTCTGCCTGCTGGAAAAATTAGCAGTGCATTTTCAGTTAATCCAGTTTTAGCACTTGCATGAAAAACAATTAAACGGTTCTAAGAACTGCTGTTGGTTAACACACCACGTTCAGTATCATATTGGCAAAAATGTTTAAATGCGATGTTGATTTCAACCCAGGTTTTATCAATGTAAATTATGAGGCGCCCCTCCATTCTGTAGTCGAGAAATGATTTTAAGTATTTACAACGCAAGTGGAAAATGTGCAGTCTTTCCACTAATAGTTTCCGAGAACTGTTACACCGTTTCCATTAAAACCCCATTTCTTTCAGTATCCGCGTGAGCATGTGAACATCCCATGGAAAATCAATTTTTTCTCTCAAAGCAACGATACGCTTAGGACATGTTGGTACTTATTTCTGTACTAAGTGAAACTCATGAATGACGTCTATCATTACCCTCCTATCAAATCTTTCATGCGGACGTTTCCGGTGTTTGCCTGGTGTTGACAGCGAACTGTTACAAGCATCAGCACCTTCTTTGAGAACTCTGGAAACACTTCTCATAGAAATTCTAGTGTATTCTGATGCACGCAGATTGGATTGAGATAATAAATTCTTTATTTGACCATCAGTAGCTTCTTTGTCACATTTATTTATCACATGTTTGATTACCTCCCTCGCTTCGCTATGCATAGTTTTGCCTTTATTCCTAGACTGCGCCATAATATACCGGCCTGATACGCACGCAACCGTCACTAACTCCTGACTGACTTCCAGAGAGCTGTATATTTTGGGATGACTAGTAGCGAGGGTGACCCGTTAGTCTGACAGTGGTCTTTAAAAGCCGGAAGAGAGCAGGGGAGGGTTTGCGGCCCCGACCACCACCCCGCCGCGCAGCCTTGCCTTCACGTCAGCTCCCTACTGTACCAGCGCAGGGTAAACGGGCATCATTACACGTGATGTGATTCCAGTCGTCATGGTTGTTCCTGCCGCAGGGATAAGCCCAGCCGTGTGGCGACCTACAGGCAGCAACGACTCTGGCGAGTTTCTTGCGGCAACATCAACACGCCATGAGCACCTGCACCCCGGCTAGGCCATCTTGCCTTCTTTCCGGCGCAACAGCGATACAACTGCCTATATCGCACCGAGCCTTTGCCTTCACCATGTTGTACTTTCAAAGTGGTGATGGTTTTACCAGATATTTACACTTTCTGGGACTATAATTCTCATGCCGTAGATATTAACGTTATCTTTGCAGAGCAAAGAATTGGGTGGAACCAAATACTTCATAAGATAAATATATTTATATACGTATATACTCTTCATCATCGTCTCGTAGATTTTCAATAGTATATACATGGTTCTTAAAGATGAACAGATTTTTCTTCTTTTAAAAATTGTCCTCCAGTTTCATCAGCCGATTTTAAATCCAGCTTTGGGAAAATAGTCCCTAAGGTTTTACTTAATGAGCTACTGAAACATTGCCCTGGGTACCTCCAGCAGGTTGTGCAGGTAATTATTAAGTATAATGTTGATTTTATGACCATGTTAATATAAATATTAATGCAGGTGACCTCTTATAGCTTACGTAATAGGTAGACTAATAAATTAGCATAATATCCCTCTCAATAATATTATGAATTGAAATCCTTAAGATCACCATAATATTACTTTTCTATTTAGAGAAAAACAAGCAGTAGGGTAAAATTTGAAACTCAGAAGTGATTCTAACGCACAAAGGCCAGTCGCGAACCAGCTTTTTTCATGGATGTTTCGGCAAGTGACCACAAGACACACTTGACGAGTTTTGAACTATTCCATACCTGATGTGGTTGCAATTAGGATTCTATAATGCCTTAGAATGTTACTGGGTTACTGGCGGAATTTAGTACAAAGTTTATTCGGAGAAACTAGCCTCATTACACCTATTGAAGGGAGTTATAATCTGCCTAACAACGCTTAGTAAGCGTTCATATAAACACGGCGAATATATAAATTAATTTTAAATTTTCTTTTTTAGACACATTTTGAAATACACCAGGCTTGTGCGTTAGGTATGCGTGTTTTCCGAAATCACTCAGCAAGGCTACCGCATAAATGCCATATACAGGATAAAATAAAATAAATTATACATTATAAATGTACATTTATATATAAGCATGTCGAAGGTTATTTCTAAGGTCCGCATTGACTCGTATCATTGACGAAAATCAAACGCGAGTTTAGTAACGACTTTGAGGTGAAATTCTGATAGCATGGGTAATATTTAAAATATAAATATCTTCAGCCAGCCGGAATCCTATTATTACAATCAAATAAATTATTTTTAAATAACAGTAATTAACACGTGTCCACTGCAATGGTGCTTTTTATTTAGGGCTGGAAAATGTTAACTTAATGTTCACTACAAGATGATTACATATGAACTGCTATTTTAAACCTGACATGGAGTAATTAAATAACATTGTTATAATTTTAAAGAATAAACTTATAATCTAACCACTGTAATACTTTGAAGGTGCGCCACGATCTACACACTCGATCCGATTTGAGTGTTGGACCGTGGGTGTACGTCTTGTAACGACATGCCTGTAACACATATATGTGTTATATAATTTGAATATACAGAATAAAACATTATTTACTTTGGTCATAAATTATCAAACTAAGAAATATAACTATATTTAGTGAAGCAAATCACAGAAAATCTTCCACAGCCATCCCATGTTATCATATCAGGCGGTAGTTAGCACTGTATTAATTCTTTGCTTTTTTAATAGCTTACTTTCTGAAAGAAATATAGGCTAATGAGATGACTTTCATCTCTGTATATCTAGGTCTTAATATACTGAATTTAAAAATGGCAACCATAAAAATATTTTAGGTTTATTTGGTATAATTTTTATATCATTTAGCCAATTTCAACCAGTTTGAAGGCGTATGGTATGGTTTACAAGAATCGTATAAGCTCAACAACAACCACTTTTATCCGCCATTCTGAAAGATAGTGCAACATGGAAAAATAAATATCTTACATTTTAGTTCGAAAAATACTCAACCTTTTTCCATCAAATTTGGCACATATGATATGTGCCAGGTAAATATGAGAAATAACACTTTAGTAGGCATTTATTTGCAAAATGACGGCCATCTAGCTATTTAAGCAGAGTATACTATATTTTCGATAATATTTAATGAAGTCCAACTTAACTCTGTATGCTGGAAGTATACATAACAAACACAAAATGTGTGTTCACGGAGCCTCTTTTGTTCTTCATTTTGTAAAATAGTGCCACACGAATAAAAAATTTTTTTATTTCATATCATGGGAAACAATTGGACGTTTCCTACCAAATATGGCAAACTAGTAGATCTGTGCTAGGTTATAATTGATATTTTTTAGGAATTTCACAAAATTATTTTTAAAATCACGCCATTGTAGCTATTTTAGTTTGGTATGTTGTATCGTCTTAACCATGAAATTTATACTAATGAAACTTTGTATTCTGGCTGTAAATATAACAACTATCAAATGTGTCCACACAAAAAATATTTTTCCCAACCATTTTGTAAAATAGTTTTACATTACATATTAAAGTTATGTGATACCTCCGAAAAACCATAGATTTATAATTAATTTGGCAAACAAGTAGCACTATGGCAGGTCATAAAATGGATGAACTTTGGGAGAGTCAGACACAGATATTTTCATATTGAAAGTCATATAAACATTTCAGCTTACAATTTTTTATATATGAAACTACAAAACCAATTTCACATTTACTTTGTGTGGTGGTGACGGTATCAGTCATGTCTATGATAATTATGTTTTCAAAGCCTCATTTCAAGACTGTTTAATAAGATATCCCCACGAAATTATATATTTTTTATGTCGTATCTCGGGAAAAATTCACCCGATTTCTTTCACGTTTGGCGAATAAGTTGTATTGTGGCAGACTACATTAACTTATGTGTTTTAAGTATGCAATTTTCTTACTTTCTGAATGGCGCATATACAAACATTTTATCATAATGTGCTATAACTGTGAAACTGTGTAACATATGTAAATTTCATTTTCTACATTTTATTAATGAAAATACTTGAATGTGTTAATATATAAACATTTTGCCCTCCACTAACGGAGATCATTATATGATCAACGGAGGTTTACTGCCATATCTCGAGGACCAATCAACCGATATGCATATAGAGATACTCCTTTGCCGGATTTTTTGTTAAGTAGTGCCAGGTGATTATACTGAACATTCTGTAATTTTTGCGGAATAATTTGACTAATTTGCACAAAATTTTGCACACCTGTAGACTAAATTTACATTATTTAAATGGAGCCGGGCAATGATTTGAAAAAATGGGGTCCATATAAATGTTTTCATATGTTTGTTATATATATTTACGAATAAACTATTTCAATCAAATATTTTATGCTAACATTATCTATTACAAACACCGTTTACAGAACCTTTTTAAAAACCATTTCAAAAGATAGCCTTATTTAAGAAAATAAGATTTTAATGCCATATCTCTGAGACCAAAAAACAGATTTCCTTCAAATGTTTCACACAGAGAGCGTTACGGTAGGCCAAGTAAACTGAAGTGTTTTAGTGGCTCAGACACTTATTTTAAAATGATGGCCGAGTAAATATCCCAGGTTAGTCAACCCTATCTTTCAAAGCATTACAGTGACTTCATCCGAAGTTAGTGCTCTGAATCCTACCGTCATGCAGTTTATTGAAAAGTATATTAATTTCCCGAATTTTTGTGAACTCGTATCCCGGGTAAGTCATTCGTGTTTTTTAATTGCCTTTGTAATGTCTCATATGTTACTTGTTTCATCTCTAATGATTTCTGTCAGTAAGATGTCAACGACTAGCTACCATCTAAGCTTTCAAGAAATTCACTAGAATTTATTTGCACCCATGTAGAAGAAAGTAGTCTCATTAGTTATGAGTAAATTCTTGATAAAATTATGACTTTGTCAAACCAAACCATGCGACAGTTGGAGACTGTTGACTCAAAAGTACCAATAGTTTAACTTTACCAGAATATGGTATAACTTCAAGGTTTCATTGGTGACATTTTTAAGGGGGGAGGAAATTTACCCAGAATATTTTGCGTGGGCTTACAAAAAAAACTCACACGTCACTATTTTTCTTCTTAACTATATGCATTGAAATATCTCATTGCGAAAATGATTGGACCTTAACAGTAACGGTCGTAAAATCAAAAGTAATATCATACTTTGTAACGAAGATTTAATTAAAAGACGTATTTTAGTACTGAAATTATTTCAGAACATTTTGCTTCCCATAGTATAGTTATTTATTAAAATACGAAGGCGTATACCAATTTAAAGTATAAGATAAGGATATAATACATATTTTTTTAACAGCGGCATAGTATTCAAAGCAAAGCATTAAAACCTAAAGTGTGATGTGGTGTTTCATAATTTCGTACATAAAAAACAAACGAAACAGATTTTATAATAAAAATAATATTATTAATTGTATAGCCTTTATGTAATCCTGAATAGTTCAAATCACACTGAATATTAGCCGAAATTGTGACTTAACTCTATTATAAGTTCGTACGCCTACGATTTCATCAGCCGTAAACGAATATTACATATGTAATAAATGACAGCTTAATTGAAGTAGGACTTTAACTTAAGTTATCACAACGGAAATATAATTATGCTGACGTTGACGAGAGTCTGTCTTGTGACATTACGTGTAAGACAAAATTATCACTTATACCTATGTTATGTCATCTATTTGCAAACGTAAGACAAAACCATGGCCGTCTCAATGGTACGTCTACGTTCACATAACTGCACGTGAATTGCGTTGCAGTTGGTGTCAAAGTACACGTTTGAAAGTCAATTTATTGAACTTGTTGGCAATCTTCTTTCTTTGCGAAAAGAACACTTTTAAAACATTGTCCTAAAAACATATTTGTGGTTAATTCATAATATTTATTATGTTGTGAATAGGATTTTCGACCTTCAATATAGTCAAATTGACTTACTCGAACTGCTATAATGCAACAAATACCAACTCAAAACTAAATTAATTTAACTTTATTATTGTCTTACGACAAATATAATTTATGTGATAGCTTTCACTTTGATAATTTCCTGAAACATACCAGTTGTATGTTTTGCACATAAAGTCGGTGCACATGATGTGTGTGTTGGTGTTGTACTTATCTCCCCATTCTGTACCTCAGTTGTTCGAAATAACTCAAGATGGGCGTCCTGTCGGGAGCTGTTTAACGCGTTTAAGTCACAAAAACTAAGGAGCGATAAGGGCGACAGCGTAAAGCACATTATCGTCCTGTCACTGCTACGCGTTAGGCTCCGAACTGGTGCGCAAATTGTCTGCCGTACAAATATAACGTTGGACTTAAATATGTGACCCTAACGTTTATACTATCAAGACTTCTCCACACATAAGTGTTTGTACTCTGTCACGACTGGGCAGGAAAAACTGTGCAAATAAAATATTGTAGTTTTGCTGTGTCCACACTGTTCAACACGTATGTTACCCCATCAGTTTTGAGAATTCTGTCATGGAGGAAGGGCTGGTTTAATTTTTTGCAATATGTCTTCACAAACAGGATAAATTAACTATTAAGTTCACCCGACGCTCACGTTGATCCAGAAATTTGTTCACGGTCGTAATTGCTGATAGGAGTTGTGTTCAAATTCATTGCCACATGCCTTCGGTCACTTGCCTTTGAACACTTCAGTATCTGATTTTCCCACATAATATTGATCTCTTTGTTCCTGAGTGTGCATGACTTTTAACACCGTCATCATTTCGCTTTTGTTAGAATATCCAACGTATAAGGTAAAAAAAATTATATTTATACTTGATGTTGCCTTTGTTTATATACAAACAAGCATACCCAGCAAGTGGCAGAAAGATTTGATTTGTATTGTTATAAACAACTTGTTTCTTGGATATAGGTTAAAGAAGTGACCCCGAAGCCATGCATGGCATGATATGCACAGTGGGAAAAAAGGGAAAAGTTTTAATGGTGCGGCAGATGTAAGAGATATTATATGAAACTATATTTTAACAATTATTGATATGTGCTATGACAAGATTAATTTATATTAATGTGTGACTCAGTGTGATTTTGTGTAATGTAATGCTGTATGTCTATAAATTGGTTTGTGTTAATAAATTATGGTAAAGATGATTTTCCTTTTATTTTATCATTACGGCTTTTCGTATTTGTAGAGTTTGAAATGGTAATGCGCAAATTTACTTTCACCTGTTCTATTTATTCAGTTAACATTGCAGACCTGTCAACGATCGTGTTCGTAGGTTAATTCGGAGTTCCTTTTTACCCAACAAAATAAATAAATAGAAGTGACTCAATAATTGTTTGCACACAACAACGTCCGAACTGATTGAATGTCCAATATTTGGTGATTTCCTTCTGTAAACGGACCTTAAATAATTTTTTTTTTTGGGATTGATTTCCAGTTGGTTGCTATGTGAACCTTACTGTACTTTTGTATCAAAACCTCATTAGTCTTACTATTTTTTGTCTTTATCACTACATTGCTTTGATTTGACAAGCCAGAAACACGAAGAGGTCTTGTACTATGAGTAACGCTAAGTGTTATGTTAGTAAGTGTCGGAATAGCTGTCGAAAACCCGCCATTAGTTTGAACGAAGCAATAACAAAATATTACAGCTCTGTGAAGTGTCGGGACACAATATGACCGGAGCAAAACTAAGTCATGTGAATCGATAACGGAGGAAGCGTCGACACTATCAGACAAGTGTGTGCGAGCCACGGAAATTGCGCTTAGATACATTAAATGCTCTCGCCTTCAGTAAGCTTAGTATTTTGTCTTAATGCTCCTTCTCCTCGCAATTCACAAAATTGCGCAGTTTTTCTGTTCATAGTTAACATCTTGCCTGCAACGTCTTGAACTGCATAGGCAAAACGTTCTACATAACCTTGCGTGTAGGCTGGCATCAACAAGTCCAGGAAAGTTTAATTCAAATTAAAATTCCTTTCATTACGATTAGGCTCAAGGATATGCATGAATTATGATGAGAATGAAACAGAGCAGCAGCATTGTTAAGACAGCATGGAAATACAAATAATCCGAATATTGCCAGAATCCTATCCGTGGTTTGAAAAATATCACTATCAGCCAAAACAGAGGAAAGATCACAGTGGGCCCATTGCCGTCTGTAGTCGAGGTCGGAGTGTGCAAATGTATAGTAGCTACGAGATAAGGGAATCTCTTCCCCGCCTTTCGACAGCACGGCCATCCAGTGGTATACCCTGTGACATGAGAGCTCGACGGAGGTGTGGAAATGTGGCAACGCCGCGCCAGGCACCGGTCGTGCTCCTTGTTGACGAGGTACTCTTGTCAACCCATGCTCCGTTCTCTTGTCCATCTTTGTTTTTTATCAATACCAGTGCTTACAGCTGAAGGCCTAAGCTTCGCGGGCAAAATTCGTCTTCTAACGAAAAAACTATAGACCAACACTTTTTCATTAAAGTAATGAGCTTTGATAAATTTATCTGTCTATGAATTGCGCACACAAACGGATATATGTCAAATAATTAGGGAATTAGTAAAGCATAGTTGAAGGCAATGTATAAAAGCAGATTAAAGAGTTTCTCAAGCATGATTTCAGTAACTTTTCGACTATTTCAGGACCGATCTTTTACCTCATACAACTTAAATTCCTGGTGAATAAGGAATATATAATGTAATAAAACTGGAGAGTCATACTGAATAAAAGTATAAGAAAAAAAACTTTATTATCTTAAATAAAGAAGTATGGTTCTGTAATATGATTCTGTAATGGATGTAATTGAGAGCGAAATTTAAAAACTCTCAGGCCTAGCGAATATTAAGTTGGTACTAAACTTTGTCAGACACACTCCGTTGCAAAATAACAAATAAAAAATTAAGATTAAAGAGTAAATGAAACCAAACTTCATTTCAGAACTGAAATCTCTGTCACGGGGGTGTATGTCGCGGAAGGGGAATGTCACACCCTTTTAATTCAGAATGTTTTGAAAATTTCATTTTGAAAATTATAGATAGCGATTCCCGCCTTTGAAATCAGTTAAAATTTTTAATATAAAAGTTAAATAATTGCATTATACCCAAAGTCAGATAAATCTTAAAGGGGACGTTTGCTAGTTTTTAAAACGACTGTAGTTTCCTAAGTTTATAATCCACAGCATTATGTTTAATAAAAAAAGAAAAACTTAATTCAAATAAATATATAATCAAAATATTATTATGTTTTAATTTTCTAACTTACTTATAAATAAAACATGCACTAAACTAAATAAACAATACTTTTTTACTGGTTGGCCCTTCCTAATGTTATAGCTTAAAAAAAGCCAGTGTCTTTACCTAACATAAGAGTTGGGCCGCGTTAGTGTAGTGGTTAGACGTCGAATCCCTTCGTTAGTGTAGTGGTTAGACGTCGAATCCCTTCTAGACGAACCGTGTTCAATTCCGGGCGCAGTAGCATCCGAATTTTTTACATGTGGAAATCGTGCTAGACGATGCTGATAGTCGGTAGTTTTTCTCGGTAATCTTCCGTTTCCTCCACTCTTTCGTTAGGGCCCCTTCATCACATCTCGCTTTTCTCTCATAAGTTCTCAAGGCCTCGGTGTTAAAATCCGCCCAAATCTCTCCAACTGAAATTATAGTAGCAGTGGGTAGTTTCCGGCACCATTATTTTAAACATGCGGTAAATCTTTTCTTTCTGATTTGATCAGAACCAGAAAATTTTGCCTGTGTAATAAAAAATGTCAATTAATTGTTTTCATCTATCTGCCATAAATTCCGTTAACAATATACCATTCATTCATGTCTCTTAATTGGGTTATTATTTAAGTTTTATAGTATATTTTCCATTTAAAATAGTAGGCTTATTCAATTTCCAAGCAAAAAAATGTGCGAGTGTGCGTTTCGCTTTGTGTGTGTGTGCATATATATACACACGCACACCCACTCTTTACTCCAGGTACAAACTTGATAAAAGGCCGTTTTGAATGAGACGAAGTTGCGAGGCAAGATTGAGAAGTAGCAGGACTGTATCGGTCACCGCCGCATATATTTTCAGGTTAGTTAAATCCAACTACATCGTGTGTTTAAATGTGCTGGGACTATAAAGGCACTACAGGCCTAAGAGCCTGAATATAAAAGCCCACGATGAGAGGTCCTGATGCATCCAGAGTGATGCGACTGCCAACGAGATCACCATGAACGTCAAGAACTTCAAGAATTCTTCAATTTAAAATTATAATCAACTATGTCTCAGAACTATTTTACTAATGAGCAGAGACAAAATTTTACAATCACGTTGAACTGACGTTTTTCAATATAACTACTGACATTTTTGAATTAAAAGTCTTTTTCTTAAAGCACTGAGCTAGACTGGAGCAAAGAAACCAATTAATTAAATTATTTTTCTGGAAGTCTGAAATCTTAATTGCGAGACATAATTTAAAAGGATCATTTCAGTCACGAAAGAGGCCAGTGTTGCTGAAGCCACACAATAATGTCTGCAAATTAATTAAAAATTTCCTTTCTGTCAGAATTTAATTGTATATCAGATAGCTAATTAAATGCCACATTTTTCCTGCAACGTCTCTGCTGAGTAATTTTTTCGAGTAACAGAAGATATTTTTCGTGGTGATATTTCGTTTTGTTTGGCAAATTTAATTTTGTTCTGTTTTTGGTGACGGTTAATCTGTCGTACGCTTAAGTACCCACAAATGTTGTACTCTGCGTCTCTGCACGGCATTATATAAATCCATACCAGCTGAGGTATCTGCACTACACAGCCTCCAATGGTGAGGTACATACGTCGAATCTAACCGATCTATACTACGCACAGAGCTGAGCTAGCTGCACTACACAGCCTTCAATGGTGTGGTACATACGTCGACTCTAACCGATCTATACTACGCACATAGCTGAGCTAGCTGCACTACACAGCCTTCAATGGTGTGGTACATACGTCGACTCCAACCGACCTATACTACGCACAGAGCTGAGGTATCTGCACTACACAGCCTTCAAGGGTGTGGTACATACGTCGACTCTAACCGATCATTGACATATATAATCGGTGTGATGAGGAAAAGGTAATCTCTATATTATCTTCAAAGTACCTTTCCATTAAAACGTAGGTTAATAGAAACGAATGTTCTATGTGGCTTGCTTTCTTATCATTGCTAGGCCTTTATTCTGTAACTTCTTGTATCAGCACGTTTATTCCCGGTCCCTCCCCCTCCCCATGAAATTTGACCCGTAAACAAATTGAGCATGCATTTTCACCAACATAACACAACTTCTCCGTACTGAGTAATGCTCTCACACTCGCGTATTCTGGCGGGAAATGAGCATCAAATGCTCATAGTGTCCGCATTTTTGTGGTTGTGTTTTGTAATGTTGTCTGCCTTAAAGGGTTTCAAATTCCCCCTGCCCCTTAATTTTGGCATATGTGTTCCTTGCAAGCTGTGGGACTGAGTGTGTCCTACTAGTTTAACCTTTATTGTCAACCATGAAAGTTTTGCTACAATGTTCAAGGCAACAATAAGTAACACATTTATTACACCAAACAAAGAACCGACCTACGACTTCAATTTTGCCGGTAGTGGTTTTTAATTGTTATGGAGTTTCACAATATTTTGTTTAATTCAATTTCAGTTTTTCTTTTTTACACAATTTAAATATTAAACGGACGTGGATAATAATCTCTGTAACGCCAATTGTAGCTAGGCAGAATTTTGTTTATATTTTTTATGTTTATTCTGGAAGATGTTTAAGACTAGAGTTCTAAGGCATCATAAGAAATCCAAATGCAGGTCAACCACAACTGTATTTTACCGGAATTTTTACTGACGAGAACGGCTTTGCCTGCCAGCAGCTGTCGGTACAGCTTTGTCAATTCTTGGAACGATATTTTTGTGATCTGCACAACCACAACTATGACTCTTGTTCTTTCGGCTAAGATACTTTCACGTTAAGCCAAATATGTCATCTCAGCAACTAAAAACAGAAAGTTAGCAGTTTCTCTGCTCAGACAGTTTCCTAATATTTATAAACTCACCAGTATATCACGTATATGTTTAATTTTTTTCTACTCTTATTCGAAGGCTTCTTTATGTAAGTATTTGTAATATATATCAAACAATTTAAAACTCACGACGTGTATTATGAAGCGATGGACGCTTGATATATGTGGCAACAGGGCTTGGTAATGCTCGCCGATAGGCTGATTCTGAACGGCTTCGAAGTTATGTGTCGGAAATAAGATATCACAGTATGCCAATGTCTGCAATTTTGCAGGAAAGCCGTTCTCCTTTTTTTAAACATATTTATAATTAAAAAATTTGTGTGCACCACATGCAAGTTGTCACAATACTATTTATTAATTAATCAGATTTCCAAAAAACGGTTTATGTTTGTGGTTTCCATACAGATGCAATATAAATTGCTTAAATATCCCTCTATGCTGCTGCAAATAAGGTCGTATGTTTTAGTTATGTATTAGAGAGGCTTATTGAGACTACATAATTAACACCATTCAGTCTGTATTTCCCATGGTTCCTACAGGTTTTGAAATATGATTATTAAAATTATTTTCTTTTCTGCATACTGTAGTATAACCGCAACGTGGCTAATGAGTGTAATAATTTGTTCAGCACTCGCAAGCCACCATGCATTGTATTATCTATTTTATATGCAAATTATAACATTTATCATAACACTGTCACAAAAATTATTCCCTTATTAATATTCGGCATAATTACACTGCAGCACACATATTGAGTGCTNTCGGCATAATTACACTGCAGCACACATATTGAGTGCTTTCCATAATTACTTAATTATGAAAATCGGTGCCAGGTGACAGCATTCAATAATTCTCAAGCGTTTGTAACTAGTTAATACCCGTCACCAAACCACCAGTTGTGCAACTATAACCAGAAAATTACGTNCTTTCCATAATTACTTAATTATGAAAATCGGTGCCAGGTGACAGCATTCAATAATTCTCAAGCGTTTGTAACTAGTTTGTAACTAGTTAATACCCGTCACCAAACCACCAGTTGTGCAACTATAACCAGAAAATTACGTAAAAAAATGTGTGACATCGACATAGTCATTTGTTTCTAAGAAATAATAAGATGACACTGGTAAGTTAAAGAAATTTGAAGTCACATTTATTTCTTTACAAGTTATATTTTGCTCTGTGTGATAAAATAATGCGTTTAGTTATTCAAATGTTATGTCTTTTCTTAATATTTAAGTAAATTGCTAATGCTACAAAATTATTTTCCGAAGTTTTCCTTTCTTACGATTTGAATGAGGAAGAATTCTAAGACATCTACAAACATAGTAAAAAAATACCAGTCTTAAGTTCCACACCTTTATTTCTTTCTCTTCATATATAAATACAGCCGCAAATTCGTAAATTATAAAAGTTATAATAGCATTTTAATGACGTTAAACAACAATTTAAATGTTATAAATTTTTGCATATCGCAAAACACACACCTATTAAATATTTTTTTTTCTTTACGTAACACATTGTATGATTAAAATAAATTAAGAGTCACTAATTGAGATTTTTTCAAAAAAGAAAAAGAAAAACGATAGAAAAACTTTGATTATTTAAATGGGACGGAAACAGACAAAGAAACTAAAGAATATTTATTGGTAAATAAATTTTCTTACAACTACTTGTTATTTATTCAATTTTAAATGCAGTTACATTTATATATTGCTAATTGTACTTTGTTATGGTCAATTACAATTTTCCTACAAAAGTACGCAAGTTTTCATTCTAGAAATTCCACGAACAAACTTGAGAAACTGCTGGTATATTATTTGAATAGTAATTTATGTATGATAAGTGCCCATATAATTTTTATGTCCCCTTCCAGCTTATTAGCCAAATTTTTATTTATTTTTGTTAATTTTACCATTGTTACTTTCCTTAAAGTCGAAATCCTGGCTACGGCACTGCTGGCTGTGTGGGTGAGAGTGTTTAGAGAATTTTTTAAACTAGAAAAATATTAATGTTTATAATTTTTGTGTACTTAAGTTATTTTACCAACTCACTTCATTTTTATATTAATTTAATAGCATTCATATATTTTAAAACTCCTCGTAGAAGGGTTGAATAGGCATAATTCATTTCAGTTATTTTAAATATCTTTGTGCTGTAGAAAAGAGAGAATATCTGTGCAAAAAAAAAGTCTAATATAGGCATATTTCATCAATGAGAGAGTTGTAGTTATTGAAACAGTGCGTCATTTATGTGATAAGTTATGCTTTTTTTGTAGGCAATCTTAGCGTCACAATACCTCCGTGCAACACTGTGAAACTCTACGAAAAATGTATACAGTGTATTACTGAATAACATTACTCCTTATTCATGTACGCAAAACAAATTTAAATAAGTATGTCAGTAGTTATTTATTCATGCAAACACAACATGCATTCGACCTAAGATCAAACCGCACTTCTAAGTGTTAGTTTCATGAGACATTTTCAATCTTGTATCGAGGAATACGTATAGGATTTTCAGAAATACTTTCAGTCGGTCTTATGCCACATTTGACAAGTGGATAGATGAGGAGAGATGGAACAAACTTGGCTTTATAATTCAGCCACCTTTTTATCCCATGCAAAGTCTTATTTATGCGTTCGTATGCAACCTTCCGGCAGAAAATTGTACGAACATTTCCGTTTGCTTTAAAACCAGGACATGTAGCGCTATGTTACTACTATATTGAAATTAATGTCCTTTTACATTGCAAACACCCTTATTTTTTCAAGATATTGTACTTATAGTGCCACCTATGTCATAAATGTAAACAAGATAGTTCTCGTGGGTATAATAAGGAAACAAAACTCATTTACCTACGACATGCAACTGGTATTTTGCCTTTAATCATTTTACCTAAAGTCGTTCTGCATAAAACTCTAGCCCTTTGTATAGTTTCCCAAAAAGTCATTTTGCCTAATGTCATTTCGCGTAAAGTCGTTTTGCCTAACATTACAGTCCCTTGCTTAATTTTACAGTCGTCTTGTCTAAATTCGTTTTGGCTTAAAGTCGTTTGGCCTAAAACAATTTTGCCTAAAATTCGAGCGCCCTGCTTAACTTGCCAGCCAGTAAGTCGATTTGCCTAAAGTCGTTTTGCCTAAAAACGTTTTGCTTAAAGTCATATTTCCTAAAAGTAATTTTGCTTAATTTTAGCAAAACCATTTTAGGCGAAACGAAGGGTACTCGTATATTTACTAGTTTAGTATATGAAATGTCCCAAATTATTTTAATCTTAATCATATCAACGTTTATTCAGACGAAGTTGATGCTGGCCATCGAACCATCCAGGCTTTAAGCGTGTTGGCATTATTTACAATATGGCTTTCATATAAATGACATATTTAATTACGTCATATGAATTAAACAAGTAAAAAAATACAAATTAATTTTGTATTTAAACTTTATTCGTTAGATACCTTAATAATGATTATAGATATTCTCTTTTGCACGAACTTTATATTAAATAGTGCCAGGAGATAAAATATAACTTTTATAACACATTTCGATAATCACTCAGCTAATTCCCACCAAATATTTCACACATATAGTGGTACTTTATGTGTTGTAAACTCACATGATTTAAATGGCTCAGGCACTAATTTTAAAAATTATGTCTCCGTAATTTTTTTATGTTAGAAAACCAGATCTACCAAAACATTAGACTTATTTCAACCGAAGTTGATTCTAGGAATGCAGTTGGTTTCACTCCAGCTTAAGGTGAGAGGATTTCTATCTTAGAGTCCTGGGTATATGTTATGTATATGAATCCCTAGTGTTTCATGTGTTTCATGTTCCAACTCTAATGATATTGCTGACAACGTTAAGTCTGAAATTGCAACAAAGAATACATAATTTTTTATCACTAGTGTTGTTCTTTTCTATTTCGATATATAGAAATAAAATTTTTGTAGTCATTCTAGGTGAAAGACACTTCGGTATTTGTATTATTTCTGTGTAAATATTCATAAAACTATTTCTACTCCCTGTACTAGTAGTATTAACATACATTGAAGTTTTTTTTTACTTTATTGTGTTAAACTAAACAATATCATTTTTTAATTTGATAACAATTTCATTTTACCATTCTTGCAGGTCTGTAATTTTATTCAAGCCTCCCAAGTGTAATTAAACTCTATTTGTAAATTTGCGTAAAAGTGATGTCAGGTTACTTCATACATTACATGAAATCTGTCGATATATGTGGGAAGCAACCGAGCTGTGGACATTTTTTTTTTCAAATTATAACAAAGTGTCCGTAATAGCACATGTCCTTGGTAAGATGAATCTTTACATATTAACAATATTTTAAATACATTTTCTGTATTCAAACACCGTTATTTTATACTTTCTTTAATAATATGTTTAGACTTAGAAGTTCCAATAGTATATAACAAATCAATAATTAAATTTTATACATTTCTATGCAAAAAGAAAACATATTACAACACCGAGAATTGTGTTTCTGCAAGGAACTTCACTTAAATTGCTAGGCAGCCTTATAAAAGCTATGAAATTAGTTAAACTTTTTCTTTTTAGTTGTACACTTACAGACTATAGATTTTTTATTTATTCGTTAATGATATTGGTGCCTGCGTACTGTAATATTACACCATGGAAGATGTTCAAATACAATGACATAAATCTTGACACTAGTACAAATATATGGTCATTATTATAATTGTACTTAACTTATCGGAATAAACGTAATATTTTTACTTTCATGCTTCGCTTAGAATATTCTGAATATTTTCGACACAAGCTTGTCTTCCCGATTGGGGTGGAGATCGAAATCTGATGATTATTTTACTTATGGTGTTTCAAATTTGTTTCCTTACGATGGCAGTGTTGCCTTGAAACTGTGAAGTTATATTTTGGAACTGATGAAATTGCGTTGGTTGTAACATGAACCACGAGTATAAAATCTGTTTCTTGGTCTGTTTATCATATCTCCAGGAGAGAGCATTCCAGAAAGATGACTCAATAGTTTCATGTTTGTTGTGATATGCATGCTTCTGGGGCTGGGAAATACATTATCCAAGATGGTGCAACCATACAGAAAGCTGCAAAGGATGATGATTTTGAAGGTAAGGAAAGGGGTGCGAACGATTATTGTAGTGACAATATTTTATAAGAGAACGGGATGTTTTGGCGATTATAGCAGTAATGTATTGGTGCTAAGTATGGGTTCTGTTAAGGGTAATAAAAATGTGTTTGATAAACTTTTTTTATGACAATATGTGCTCCTTGAATCATATATTTGCCGGAGAGCGAAAATAAATTTTACTCAATAAATTGCCGCTGTTGCGAGAGGATTTAGTAGCAAAGAAGACGAGTCGACAAAGTATATTTTGAGTACATTAGACTTGAATCATTTAAATTTAGTGAATTATGGTCAGGAATATATAAGCAGTGCATATGAAAATAATCATGTAGTGCTACGGCGTATAAAAGTACACAAATAATAGAATCTGAATGACAGTCCCGCATTTAGATATACTGATGTAACAGATCTGATTCTTGAGGTTTTTCTTCAATTTAATAAAAAATATTACATATAATATAAATTGTATGAATTAATAATTAATAATTTATTAAAGATTTAATATGCTTAATGACGGCAATACACTAGGGAATCTTTCTACAGAAAATGTTACATACCTTTAATTATATCTGAAAATGTTTGTGCAGAATGTGTTAAGAAAGGGAACCGTTACTCTGTTACATTTGTATTATTAAAAAATAATAAGATAATTACACTGAATAAAGGCCCACAGCGGTGTATTTTTTTCAACTGAATTCTGCACGCAAATTTCAGTAGGTAGTACGTAGACTTTGAAACACATGTAACGAACGTGCCTATGGTTCTCACGGTGTAACACTGTGCACTAAACACTGTGCTTCTATTACGCAAAGTGCCTCCGACCAGTGAGTCTAACAATTTGTATTTTCATTACAATTTACATTTTACTGAACAAAATTAGAAGTTTTAGGAGCTGTAAAGGGTAAACAAACGTCGTCTTTGACATTTCGTCTTATGTGCGTAGTGATGTGTTACACAGGCTGAGGTTGGTAGCGTCACACTCTCAGCGGTCAGTATTGAGTCCTGCGAGGAAGGATCGGTGGTAAAATTGACACTATAACTACGTTACAGCCCGGAGATGGGATGATACCATTTTATGGCGGCTCTTTCCCTCTCTTAATCTTGGTCTATATTTCGTCTTGCCCTCGGGGCCAACGAGAAACCCAGAAGTCCCCCTCCCTCCTAATAGGCAACGTGGTGGAGCGGGTAAAAGGCCATCATCAAATGTAGCTCGTAAACGGGATGAGTGGTGCGGCTGAAACATTTACTGGACAGGATGAGACAAAGGCTCTCTGCGCTTATCAGAAGAAAAACTGGCCACGAAGCTTGGCGCTCTTCAAATGTAATAATGACTTTATTAAGGGTTCGTCATATGGTTTACGATACATTTTTTAATTTTATTTTTTAAGGGTTACTGAAGTTTCAGGTATTTAGGGATTATTTTAAAACAATGTATATAATTTTTGTGAAATCATGATTATTTTATTATTATATTAATATATTTTCATGGTATTTTTTTATCAGGTTTTAAAGTTAATAAAAAATTATCAAATAAAT
Organism: Clitarchus hookeri; assembly: GCA_002778355.1. Lineage (NCBI taxonomy): Eukaryota > Metazoa > Arthropoda > Insecta > Phasmatodea > Phasmatidae > Clitarchus > Clitarchus hookeri. Next base: position 111,644 of record NQII01005691.1, on the reverse strand, counting down.
TTGCGCTATAGATGTTGTATTTACGAGGAGGATATTTAGATACCTTACGTCCACTCTTCTGTGTGATTCAAATTTTTTAATTATGTTTGTATTGTGTTTTAAATACCATATGCCTACACTTAATTCTAGAATCTTCACTACTCTTACTATTGTTATTTCTAGCCATGGAAATATATTCCGAGGAAATATTGCAATTATTAAAATAATAACTCTGTCTTAAAATTTAAAATTTTCATGTTGATTTGAATTGTTACCTATGATATAAATTATAACCATAATAAAGCAGTTGTAACTTATCACCAATTTGGAATGAAAATATTTCAAACAAATAATATCTAATGTAGAATATAGTCTTCCAAATAAAGTATTTTACTATTAAAAGTTCATGAATTCCTGTTTTTTATGGATAAACACGACAATAAAAACTACTTTCCTAAAATATAAAGAAATAATATGACATGAATCTCCATGCACTAACTTACTGCTTTACTAATATAAGTTCCTTTGATATATTAAATTTAGAGTGCCATCCATTAATCCCAAATATAACGAAGTTCCATTTGCTATGCAAAAATATGAAAATTGCATTGCGAGCTTCATCATATCTCTATCTGTTTGATTTTGGGGCGAATTCTTTCACTATTTCCTGGGGAAAAAAAGATAGCTTTTTATTTTCTATTCAGCACTCTCTCAAATTGATGGAAATAGCATTACAATAATGGACTATAAGATATAACTTGAATTGGCTCTTGAAAAACATATTATTTCAATCTATCTAGTAGATGTATCACATTCGATTATCTGATAATGCAGCCATTAGAATACTTTCTAGATCAATTAAAAATGTATTAGCAGCACATCTTCTAAAATCAATTTCATGTTTTTTAGCTCAGTTTCCTGATGAATTGTGTAAAATCTCATTTTTGAATGACTCTCCCCCAAAATAAAAAATAATATTGAGTTTTGTACTAATTTTTGTACTCTTCTGCCAAGTTGTGTTGCTACAAATTCGTTTATTATTTTTGATACGGCAAATTACAATAACGAACAAGGGTGTAGTGATGCAGTGGAGTGGGCATTCAGTGCTATTGCCTATCAAAATTCCCTGGAAATGGATTCCTTGAAATCCTTTGTACTTTCCAGATCAATCAAAACTGATCGAAAAATATATTGTGTCACTTTATTCTACTCTCTCCCTCTCTTTCTCTTTCTCTCTCTCTCTCTCTCTCTATTTATATATAACAATTAAGTTATATGGACTTGAATTGTAAACAATTAATATAATATCACCTATCTTCCAATGGGCTTATTTCAAACCAAGTTGATAACATAAGGCCTATTTCAGATATATTTAAATGAATTAACCGTTTGATTGTATGGCATTTTTTTCCGGTTGTTCAGACACCACGACAATATCTGAACGGGTTTTAATGCAGTTTCCACTGCAAGGCAGATCTAAAAAAACATTTTACACACGCAGTGTAAGGTGGGCACGACTCATGATTTTGATATAACCACTATCTTTTTAAATCAACAATTGTATTGTTATATGTGAGAATATCTGTTGTCAAACAATTTTACACTGTCCAACGCATATGGACCAAATTTGACATGGGTGTCACTTCTGTAACCAAATTTAAAAAAAAGTGTAGGCTAAAACTGGCTTTGGCCCCCTTTTTGGATCCCGAACCCCAAACACAGATTTTTGTTTCTCCCATTCTAATCTTCCATCTCTTCCCGACGCCGAGTTCAATAATCCTTTTAATGTTACCCTCTATGCGGCTATACAGTCCGAGTTAGTCCTTTTTATTTCTCAGATAATTATACACTTCATAATATTACGTAGTTTTAAGTTTGTAAAATGGTCGGTTGTTCTGTGATCTGTGGAATATTTTAGTATATAATTTCCATAATTATGTAAGCTCTTGCCAATACAAATTTGGTGATAATGTTGCACTTACAATTTAAAAAACAAATATTTGGTTTGCTTTAACAAAATTGTAGTTTGATGGGTATTGACGCATTATGTAATTAGGCATTAGAAGCAGCGCTGTCACATACCAACCCCCCCCCCGGGGAGGGGGGGCGTCTTAAAACAGTGTAGAGAGACATGAGTCAGTCGTAATCACCGCAGAGAAAGGTAAAGCAGAGGTATAAACGTGCTTCCAAGCCGTAAATGTGTCCTGCTGCGTAGGCCTCCCACCCACCACCCACCTCCCCCCCTTCACCACTAGCAAGCCAAGTAAAATTTGTAAGCACCGAGATATCACGAGATAGGAGACTCAGTTCACCAGAAGTCAGAAAACATGCACCACGGAAGAAATAGCTGACAGAGTAAGCTATGAAAGGGTGACACCTCCCCCCCCAGCCATCAGGGAACCATGGCACGTTTTTTAAGTGCATGGTTCTGCTTCCTTTCACCTCCCCCTCGTTCCAACAAGGGGACACATGCAGGAAATTAGAGAGGGTAGCTAGAAAGGATAAAAGTCTCTTTGCGGGGAGGGTGGGGTGCAGTCAGAAGATTACAGCACAGAGATAACAGTTCGTCATTAGTTGACCATCGGGCAGTTCGTCAGTATGGCACACAGAGAGATCAGCCGCGCCGAGTGCGGCCGAGGGAGATCGGACCCCCGGCGACAACAGTACATCAGTACATGAGTACGTTAGTAGGACAGTTAGTGAACAGGACAGTTCACTATTACCGCGCCAAGAGAAGCAGTTGCATCAATAAATCGCGAAGAGGACGTCAGAACGAACCCAGAACAGCAGTCCAGCGGAGACGGCACCAAATGCGGGCCTTTTCGAAGGCCGCCCACATCGCCGGATCTCATCCACAGCCGACAACATACAAGCACCACCAGCAGAGTTAAGTATTAAGTCGCCGTCAATAGAAGCCCCCCTCCCCCACGACGTCGCCCACAGTTAATACGATTCAGCCAAAATAGAGTACCACACCTCGGAAGTGTTTCTGTATGTTTTTTTAAACTCGAGATAATATGTCCATCCAGTAAAGTGAAACACCCAAAAGACTACCTTATTGAAAATACCCTCAACCTTTAAGGCACCTTATAGTCTGTGCCTGGAGGAATTAACTCCGACCCAATGAACCACCTTGCATGCCACAGGTGTGGAATAGCGTCAGTATGTTACCAAGTTTCTTTGCTATTATTACATTTACGTGATATATAATGTTTTAGACACGTTTCAAAGATGACTTATTAAACGTTATACAAAATGAAATCAAATTCACTCCGACAGAACTTATTCATATTAGATGAGGTTTCTTCATAGAATAATGTAATTATATTTGTCATACTTAAAAAAAACTAGCTAAACTAACGGATTTGATAGTTCAGTTCATTAGCCGACATAAAAATTTTGCTTAATATTTTGTCGGTTATATATGTGTGTGTCTATATATATATATA
>NQII01005691.1:68063-108196 GCA_002778355.1 Clitarchus hookeri | reverse complement strand
TATATCGAAATTTAGGTATCCAGATAAGTGTACTCGCAAAATAGTCAAACTGCAAATATACGATATATTGTGTAATATGATCAATTACAAGTGTTAGGATGTTGCGACAAGGATCTTTATTCAAAAATGCTTACAGTATCTTTTTTAATGAATATATACAACCTAATGACGTAATTAGAATCATTATTGGCCTCTTTCAGATACTATGGTTTGAATTTTAGGTTATATTCTGCAAGGTATTACTATTTTCTGAAATGCCTACTAATGTAGATTCCTAAAAGGTAAAATGATACCCGGGTAATGCTCGGTAGTTCATCTAGTATGCTGTATAGGAAATTCAACAATCAACGTAAGTGAGCACAAACTTTCCACATTTGCATTTACAGTGTATATTTATATATATATATATATATAAAATCAGTTACATTAATTATCTAGCTGTTTACATTTTCGTTCACAATATTTACAGTTTCGTTCAAACTTTCTTATCACACTACTAATTTTGTTATCAACACTATTAACACTCGCGCTTACATACACCACTTGGCTATCTAGCCCCTCAATTATTGTTATCTCTGTTTCTAGTTCTGCATACTTTTTTTAGTTAATATTCACTGCGATGATTGTACAAAATAGTCTTTATTATTTTAGCCTACAGTTATTACAATTAATACATTTAAAATTGCCTCCACACTCTTTCTGACAGCAGTGTTACAATATGCCTGAAGGGTGTGTCCGTGTTCGCGAGGGATGGAGGTCTTAATAAAATATAAAAAAACACTTTTATTAATAATTATTCACACAGTTATTATTTATAGCAATGATATATTTATTTCCACAATTACTCTTTTTATTTTTCAATGAGCTCAGTATTTAATTCCAATCTCATCTCCAATTATAGTCCTTCTCAATGACTGTTTGTTTATAGTCAATTAACCTACATTCATAATTATCACTTGTTCAGTTTGTCTGCTGCCATTATTTTCAGTTTCTTTCACTCACACATCCAGTCCAGTAGTTCAGCCGGCCAGTCGAACTCTTCACTGCTCCGATACCCGCAATCGCTGATTTTCCTCCCACTGGTCAATTCCAGGGCCAATCGTTGCTGTTCTTACTCGATGCTTAAGGTATAATCTCCTAAACTCCTGACACTCAAAAAACTCCCAGCTCGGAGACCTGTCTAACTTTTATATCATCGCTGGCCTTGATCTGGAAGGTTCAACGCACCCCGAGTCAGGCTGAGAGAAACAAGCCAGTATCCATAAAATTCTTCAGATAAACGCAGAAGTTCTATCCACCGAAAGTCAGGAGCACGCAATCCACAAAAAGAGTAATCTCAGGGAAATACGCAAGAATGTTTGGCGGCACACCTTTATAACTGAAAACACTTGAATGATTATCTCTCGCCTGTCATTCAAACTTTCCTTCGTGACTCGCAGCCCGCTATACTATCGCTAATATGTCCTCTTCCGCTCGCTCGCGGCGGTGCAAAGAAGCCTTATGTAACAATATCAAATCATATATTAAGTATTTATTAATTAACTGTGAACTTTATATACATTAATATAATAATTGCAGCCACGAAGGCAACAGAGTTGAAGGATGATATATGAGGAGGTTTTGTGTTAGAGGTAACATAACTCGCCCCATCTGACACTCCGCACTCGCTGCCCAGAAGGAGCAATCAGCCGGCACCTAGTCTAGTCACCATGCAGGCTCCTTCGCCATTTCTCCGCCCCGCTATTCGCCCCTCCTCGTGTGTGCTGTTGTAACGACTCCTCATTGACTCCCGATGTGCACTGGATAAGGGGTCCGGCATTTATTGTTGATTTTACAAAGGAATTAACTCATATATGCTGGATTCACATTTTCTGGCGTTTCATACAGTTTGTTGTTGATATTTATACATTCCATTCGGGCTCGATGTTATGGTTCGTAAGTTTGTAAACATGTCTGAGGCCTCCTTCGCAGATGTTATTGCGAGAGGATATGCTCAAAGGGGTTGGGTGTAACAGTTCCCCACATAGTAAATTGAAGAAATGGCCTCCATTTTAAAGTTTATTCTTTTCGTTGTGAGTCCACTGAGATACCTCGTACAATGTATTCCCAAGTGGTATAGAGTTCCTGGTGGTGAAATTGTCCTGAATATGGCGCAGCTAGCAGGGGAGATGAACTGGCGCTTCAGTGCTATGTTTTAAAAACTGTAATGTGTTTTGTATTCTTCGCCTGATCTGCTCAACGACGCGTCGGTGCGGTTTGCTGGGCTTGTCAATTTTACGGAATCATAACTCTGTGTCTAAACACAATTATATTTGTAAGCCCTTCTGCTGCAATTGTAATGGGACGAGTTACATCTTGGAAGTTATGCTGGCACGATTGATAACATGGTTTGTTGAGGTTAGACTTTGTGCGTTTGTTTGGAATATCATTTCCGTCATCTAAAACTATAAATTACATTATAAATACGTCATAGATTGTTTTAAAATATTTTCACAAGTTAAAAAGATGTGATCAAGTTGTTTCGACGTTTTCGGGGAGGCTTATATGTAGTTCAGTGAATGTCGTGTTTGTTACAAAAGCAATGTGCGTGCATAAGAAATATAGGGGTCATAGAAGTGAAGTAGTGAGTCTACTTGCATCCCACCCAGGCGAACCGTGTTCGATTCCCGGTGGGCTCACTCCCGGATTTTCGCATGTGGGAATAGTGCTAGATGATGCCGTTGTTAGACGGGTTTATTTGCTGATCTCCCATTTCCCCACCCTTTTATTCCGTAACTACTCCATACTCACCTCTCTTCACCCTCATCGGCTCTCAATACCTAGATGTAAAAAAACGGCGTTAATCTCTTCACTCTCTCACTTACTCACTCGCTGCTCTTGCTGTCTAATAATTAGCAGTTAGATTCTGAACACCGAGTCCATACTACTATGGCTGCAGCTGCTAGAACACTGATGGAGAATTCCAACATTTCCCAATGCATTCTTCTGAACACCGAGTCCATACTACTATGGCTGCAGCTGCTAGAACACTGATGGAGAATTCCAACATTTCCCAATGCATTCTTCTGAACACCGAGTCCATACTACTATGGCTGCAGCTGCTAGAACACTGATGGAGAATTCCAACATTTCCCAATGCATTCTTCAGAACACTGCAGTTTTGTCACACACTTCTACTCCATCATCCAAATAATTTAAATTGATTTAGTATTACAAGGACGCGTGTGGTTTGCGGAAACAAGGAAAACATCTTCGTTCATCAATTGCTCTGAGAGTAAGCTGTACGAATTACTGACGATGTTGAGATATATAAGGGAGAAATTATTTTCGTTAAAGTCTTACCAACTTCAGTTCGTTTTTGGACAGGCTGAAAGAATAAAACGTACTGTGGTGCCTTGGGTGGTCTGACGTTGCAGATAACGACTGTGGCAACAAGTATTGCGGTTTGTCATATTTGCCCAGATAATTCGTATTTTTTTCACAAAAGACCAAATTTCGTTATTGAAGCCTCATTGCATCTCTCCTAATGTTTTCCAATTATCTGGTAACTCATTCGTGCGAACCAGCTATACAGTTCTCCTCATGATGGATGTTTTGCATTTACACAATAAAATGAATTTCACTGATATTTGTTTTTAATTATCTTATAAATATATAATAAATATGCAATTTTCCCCTTTTAATTAAGCAGTGTAAAACCTGTTTATTCTTCCCCATTCTGTGGAATGGAGTATGTGGGTTCTTCTCAAAGTGTTTTCATGTAGTATTTTCAAAATATTATGGTTTTCTCTTCGCGTTGATTTCATTTATCCTAAATATTAATAATAATTATGTGCATTACGCTTGAACCAGACGTTTATGACCTCCTTTTTAATGCCATTCTTTCTGAGTGATGTACAATTTCTTACATTAACTAAGATATCAATACATTTATAGTTTTTTCTTATAAATGAGTGTTGGGTGTTCGGTGTATCCATGCTGATTCGGGAGCTTCGTAAATGCTGATGTTAAAAAAACTCATAATTGCATACTTTATTTAAAGGGACTTGCCCTTGCAGTTTTCAAATTGTATTCACCTTTGAACATAACATGTGGTAGACATGTGATAACATGTGGGAGAAAAAAGGAACATTTTGAGAAGGAAATGTGCATTTTTGAAAACTGAATAGGTCATTTGGAAGGAAAAACGGGGAATTGGTCCATCGAGTGCGATCCCAGGCTGTGACGCAACATAAAGAGTGGATAGCCCCCAGTTGCTATCTATAGTCCCCTTATCCACAAAAACCATTTTTATATCTACTCTAAATAACCCGAAATTACGTTATACACTCGTATGCAAAAAATAAGAATGGGTCAGGTTTTCACAGCATTTCAGAGATGTCCAAAACATACCAATACATAGTCGAGAAGTAAGAATATTGTGAACAACACTGACCATGAAAGGAACCCAAGAATACAAAGACCTTAATTCCTCGTAGGTTCCAAGTACACATGAAGAGAAATCGGAAATGGTCATAAGACAGGCAGCAGGTAAGAAAAATACATTGTAAGTAGGGGATATGTTTAACCGTGAAAGCGATGCAGGATATACCGTCTGCTGATGCTCAGTGTGGGGTTGTCAACGATTTCTCGAGCCATCATAGCTTATTACTCTTGTAGCGCCTATCGTAGCATTTTACCTCCACTAACGAGTAAACCGCCTTCTGCAAACTGTTGCATTTCGGCGAAGTTGCAGGGACATCTGTGTGTTACCCGCTATCTCAAAATGTACACACATACGAAATAGATAGTGAGGCTAAATCGTCTCTGATCCATAAAGAAAACTCGATCCTATCGCTTACCTCCATAGTTCTTGTGTTCCATGCAACACATCAATGTTCATGGATAGGGATCAATGTCACTTATCGTGTCACTTGACCTTCGCATTTATAAAAAGAACATAAGCGCATGGCAACGCCAATTTTTAGCGTGCGTGACAAGCATAATAAAAAACTCAAGCAGGGTTTTAAAAAATGTTTAAATTACCGTCGTAGATGCCCTAAATACGGCCACTTAAGCATGTTCAATCACGAAACAGAATTAACAGTTTTATAAAGAGTGTACTTCGCTAAATGGTTAACTATGGCAGGAAACGGATATTCACAGAAGAGGTGGTTGTTGGCTCTCGCCTGTAGGCATGGACCAGAGGAAGGCGAGAGATGACAGCGATCCATTGCAGACAACGCTGCTGGGTTGTCGTCTTTGGCCAGGAAACCAGAGAATCGATTTCTGTTACCGAGCCGCGTGCTTTTCTCGCCATCCTGTTTATATATTGAGTTGCCGCTCGCTATACGAACATTGGAAGAGGGATATCGCGTGGCCAGAAGAACGCGAGCACTCTGACGCATTGCTGCTTTCTTGAGCTGCTCGAGGACCGGACACTGCCATGAACAAGCTCCCACTACGACAGTCGTGACTCGCCTACCTCACATCTTGTTACCTTTTCTCACGAAAAACATGTTACAATAGTCTTTCTAACAACAAACCCAAACTTTACACTTTAGGATCGTCAATCTAATAGTATACAATAAAACGTTCTGACGTTAAACGCAAACTAAAAACACAACTAATTTATTCTGTTCATGTCAGTTTAAAGTATATTGGTTTACTTACATTTGTAAGAACATATTTAACAAATAGTTAAATAATTTAAAGAGGAAATTATAGCATACAGATTTTACCGGTAGTTTTGATGATCTTGTAGTTTAACGAGTATATAACATTCCCAAAAAGTACATACTACCTCCAATCTAACAGAACTTCCAGCGAAGAATAATTATGATAAAGTGCATCTTTATCAAAATAAATAAAGTTTCCAATCTAGAAACAACTCTGCATGGCTTGTGAACTATAGATTATGTTTCTATATAAATTTCAAATTCGAAGTATTCGTATGTAGGTAACGTGCAAGCAGATGCGTTGGTCGGATGGTTTCCTCGGGGTATCCTGTTTCTCCCCCCTTATATTCTGGCGCTGCTCCATTCTTACCTCGCATTACCCTCATCTGCTCTCAAGACCTCTAGACCTTAAGAGCCACCCACATCTCTCCATTCTCCACTACAGTGAAATATGTTTTTTATTATGGTCGATTTCCGCCCAAAAAAAACCGAAAATATATATAATTTTAATAACATAACTTCACGCATATATTTCAAGCCAGATAAAAAATAATTTACAAAACATGTATGTTAATGAGGTTAAAACATTAATAAATATAAGTTTAAAGAATATAAATAATTGCAAAATTTGTACACAGTAATATTTGTTTCATTGTGCCCACATTATGGGGCACAGTGAAGCCCATTATGGGCACAATGAAACATAATTTCCGGGATTATATTCACGAAACATATTTCAGAATATAAACATTAAAAGAAATTCTGCCATTATTTTGGTCCATTATATTAATACCCTTAATATTCTCATATGAAAACTCAACATTAATTTGCAATAAACCTTTTGTTTCTCAGTTTTGCCATGATGCGAGGGATGCGTGAGGTACTGTTCTGTTTTCTGTATGAAAATTAATTCACTTTTTTGGCAATTTTGGTGGTCTTTACAATAAATCTAATTTCATTATTAAATACTATGATGTTATTGCTCACTTCTGAATTATAAATATTTTTCTTGCCAGGAATGTCATATTCGGTATAAAAAACATTCAATAACAGGATTACATTGCAGGCTTTTAAATTGTCAGATACGTACTACATCTTTTCGCGTCGTCAGATTTTGCATAAGGATCCTCCGTTGCACTATCCTCGTTTTTGAAATATAGTATTCTGACATTTAATAATGATTTCTTAATTTTTTTATCACATTGGTTTTTTACTAATCAAGTTTTCTTTAATATTATATTATACACTTATTGGATTCTAGTAGAAGTAGTTCAGGAGTCCAGGAGGATTTATGGACTTAACTTCCGTTTCTGGTCACCAGATTTCGGGTATCCCTTGCAAGATAGGCAGCTTATGTAAACTGTCTCTTTGAGATTTTTGCTCGGTGTAACTCGCTGAGAAGAGTGACATAGATGCTTCTGTTTTTTTTTTGTTACTTTCAAGTATGCAGGAGTTTCTGTAGATTCATTGTCTGAAACTACAGTGACATTTGTGCGATACAACGAACTTGTTGACGATATGAAATGTGCATCCTGTTCCGCTTCATGTAGTTTTTTAAATTTAATACTTACTTACTCTAAAAATATCTTTATTACTTAAATTATTTTGATCAAATTGGCAGACGCCGAAATGTCTGAAATCTGGTATAATACTTCTTGGTGTCTTCTTTGTTTGATATTTTCACAAAGCTTTACTACTTTATCATGGTGTTCACAGAATTGTGCATCATCTAAGTCTCAACAGAAGGGTACTAGAAAGGATCGTATGGTTAATATACCTCGATATGCATACACCAGAATAGATAGGAGCAATGGGGAGATAAGATTAAAATTGTTACCTTACCAAAAATCATTATTACCACTTCCTGTGATAAAAAATTTTATGATAACCCACCAAGAAGTTGCATATATAATTAATAAGCCTACATTCCTCTACATAGGTAAGAAAATATGTTTTATTTAAGTACTTAAAAGCATAGATGTTATGTTTGTCTTAACATCGTATTGAAACCAATATATTTAATAGATATGGTTTGCAAAACTGAAATATTTACAGGGCCGTAATTTTGGAAATAAGAGCATGAGAAACTTAAAACTCCTATGATTACATGGTCTGACGTCGCGTTACTTGCATGGAATTTTTGCAAATCCATTGATTGTTCCCTGAGACATGACTCAAATACTTTTTTTCTAATTTGGTTGTATCTTCCAAAATTGCCTAAAAATAGATCTGTGTGCTTCTAATAGGTACTGTCACCAAAAATGTTTGGTTGAAATTTTAAATTGTTTAAGTGATGTAACAAAATTATAGAAATATTAATATGGCTGTCAAATTAAAAATCAATGCCAGTAAATGGATTTGGTATGTCTGAAGGCAAAAGATGCCGAGGCACACCGTCTGCTACCTTAGGTGAAATCACTGATGCCATCTTATTTTCGGTCGCCATCTTGAGCCCTTCACCTAGACCTTTGTCGGCCATCTTGTTTCTAGTCGCTATTTTTTCCGGTTGCCATCTTGTTTCCACCCACCATATTGTTTCCGCCCGCCATTTCGTGACTTTCATTTGTTTATCATCGGTCATGTTGTTCTTGATGACTTCTAGAGTGTTCTACAGTTGTCCACCATGTCGATTCTTTCTATGTATGCTAGAGTACACCACTGGTTCCCCACTACCATTATTTCTCTCGTCATATGCCAGTGTGTTTCACTGTTGTCAGTAATGTAGTTGATAAATGCAAGTGTCTGCCACTAGCGTCCGCCATGCTTGTTTACCTCGTTGCCTAATAATAGTTCTGTGGTCGCCGATTAATCGCTCTTTCGCGGCCGCCGTGCTGGTTCTCTCATCGTCTGCTAGAGTGTACTAGTGTCACCGTGCTCGATGTTCATTAAGTCGACTTGTCATTGGAAGTAAATGTGGTTATTATCCTTGTCAGTATATCTTATGTTAAGGCGAACCTTAATTTAATGTATGGTGTAGTACGGGGATTGAACTGACTGTTCTCGTTTCGTCAGCCACAAGCATGCTCCATCTGACTTATCAGGACATGTTTTGTTGCAAGTGTTTAAGTGAAGTATATGTGATATTGTTTATATAGGAGAAAACAATTNCGTCTGCTAGAGTGTACTAGTGTCACCGTGCTCGATGTTCATTAAGTCGACTTGTCATTGGAAGTAAATGTGGTTATCATCCTTGTCAGTATATCTTATGTTAAGGCGAACCTTAATTTAATGTCTGGTGTAGTACGGGGATTGAACTGACTGTTCTCGTTTCGTCAGCCACAAGCATGCTCCATCTGACTTATCAGGACATGTTTTGTTGCAAGTGTTTAAGTGAAGTATATGTGATATTGTTTATATAGGAGAAAACAATTATATACATATAAATATTTATATACAAAAATTTATAAATATATTTAATAAGGTTTTATATGTATAAATATTTACAAATAAACACTGCGTATCCCATTCCATCAAGCAAAGTGGTAGGGTATAATAATGCAATTTGAAGTTATTTTTAGCAATTTAATAATTCATTATGAAATTACGAAAATAAATTAAGTTATGCATTTCATATATTAAAATAATTTTAAAGAATAAAACTGAAGTTTTTAAACTTACATTTATAAGGGTAATAGACGACACATCAACCGGCTCATATTTTGTAAAGAGAAATTCCACTGCTATGAAAGAACCATTGAATAGGCACACTATAATGTTATACATAAAAATTATTTATTTTATTTATATATTTTTAAAATTTTTAAATTTATATACATAATTGTATCAAGCGATGTATCTATGGACCCATATTTTGAAGGAGAATAGGTTAATTATGTCACATCTGCCCGTTATCGAAAGCAAAACTTTATAAATAACAGTTACATATAAATTTTTAATATAAATTCCTTTAAATTTAAAATTAATGTATTGAACAACATGTCTACTGACTCGTATTTCCAAAGTGAATAATATAATAATACCACAACTGCAAAATAGGATATGCAAAATTTTCTATAGTAGAAAATGCGTAGTTCTTTTTTTATGTATTCATTCAGTTTTACCAATAAATTTATTAATTTACGTGACTACAGATTCTCATTTTTTAGGTATTTAATTAAAAGTCTTCAGAAAATGTCTTTATGTCATGACCAGAACCTTATTGGATTTTATAAGCTTGTTAATGTGGCAATCAATATACCAAGTGATTTATATTTTCCCACGCTTTTTTCAAGTTGAATTTTGAAGAAACATTATAAAGCATAATTATTTGCGATTATTCGATTACATGATGCATACATTAGGCACAAGTGGTATTTGCGAACTTTAAAATTAGATGTGTAACCAGTTTGAGCAACAAGTACAACATAGCGGTTGCCTAACCTCAATCCATGTTTATGTGTAGTGTTGCTATATCTTAATCGCACGAAACCGTTTACTTTATAACCGTTAAATTCATATTTTAGGTAACACTCGTTATTTCAGTCCAGGCTATATAAGCCATTATTCTACAATCATTATTATAAGCTTAGTAGGCCACCACTTTCCGTCCACCAAAGAAAATAGTTATGTTGATAATTAAACAAAATTAAATATGTTATTTTATGTACTTTGTTGGTTTGGGCTGGTCACCATTCATTAAATGTCGATAGCACTCTTGCCGAAGGTGAAATATCTCTAGCGGCTGATACCCGAAACGTAAGTTACCAGTGCTCTGTAGTTGGGTAAATGTCTAAAAACAATGAATAATAAATGTGGTAGGATTGGGGAAGGGGGTTCGAAGGGAGCCGAATAAATAACAAATAAAATGTGGCAAGGTTTGGTAGTTCCGGGAGCTTAGTAGTTCCACCTGCTATGAAACACTGAAACTCCTGCATCATATATTACATTTTTTAAATAAATTTTTATAAATTTTATTTAAATTGTGTAAATTTTTTGCAATTTTTTTTGTGTTTTAGGTTATTCAAAGTTATATGCATTAGGTGAAGGTCAATGCCACTTAGATCCTACATAGTGGTTGAATGATGCCTTAACATGACGGCTGGTCGGCGCCTGGTACCTACTCCCCATTCCCTTGCCCCCAAACATACATTATCATACCACTTATATGTAAGGAAGATTAATTGAAATAAACAAAAAAATAACGACAAGTAAAAAGATTAAAATTTTCCCCTAATAACGGACATAACATATGTATATTTTAATAATGTTGAACTCTTTTAAAATATATATTCAGAATATTTCTTTGGAAATTTTTTAATTTATGTCTCCCACCACAAACCTAAACTATACACTTAAATATATCTGTTATTTGAACCATTACATTGTAAAGTTACAGCTTGACCAATTCCTCCCATATAAGTTCTTTGTACGCCTATTCCACGCACAAGTGACCGTCAGTCACTCTCTATCACTGGAACCAGTACGCAGCTACACGGTTAGTGGAAAACTGACCTTTCTTGCTGTGTATAAATTAAATCATAGTGACATCTGTTTCCCGTTCTTCTCACATGAGTACATCGTTTGTTCAGATTTCTCCTTACTGATGCGGGGTCGCTCTTGGATATTCGCAAGTGGGAATCGTGCCGGACGATGCCGCTGGTCGGTGGGTATTCTACGGGATCTCCAGTTTACGCATCCTTTCATTCCAGCGCTGCTCCATACTCACCTCACTTCACCCTCATCGGCTCTCAAGACCTTGATGTTAAGAGCCGCCCAAACATCTTCAGTCACTCACTCCTTATAGATATGCTTTTCGTGTCTTCAAGCCAAGTATATTAATATAAAAATTCCATCGCTGCAGATATGTTTATGAATTATTAATTGTAGATAATCCGGAGAGGGTATGGTCACCATCGCCATTTCCGACGCAAACACTGTAGGTTTATTGATCTGCTTACCTGACGATGACGTTATACCTTCCTTATTTGTATGTGGTAACAGTCTTACCAGTCCTTTCTGGTTGGCAGATACTTGATACTCATATTGATGAGTATTGACGTGTCTATTCAAGATTTAGTTTGAACTGAAGAACATCGTATACTTAATATACCGATAAGGATCTCAAACGTTGTTCTTGCATTTCTCATATATTTTCGTACTTTCGTGCCCTACGCGAGGTTTGGAATGCTTTTCTGCATTGTCATCAGCGAAGACCTGCCTTCGGCAGCGAACCTTCATAGTCAGTCAGAACACGATTCTTGTAACGCCGACGTTTTGTCAGTACACTCAACTTGGTCGTTGAATCAAAAGTTATGGTCGAGGACGCCTTATCGTGCATTTGTAAAGTGTTTTTTTGTAAACTGGGCCCTGATGACCTTATATTTTTTCGTGTGTTGATTATGACAATAAGAACATTGTGACGTAGATACGGGACCTAGAGCAGAAGAGACCACTTCTGTCTATGCAGAGAGTGACGATGTAAGAGCCAGTGTAGTTATCGTCAAAGCCATCGAGTCCAAAGATTCTCCCTTCACGCTGTAAAAGCTTAGGTCATTGCAGTCTGTGAGTCAAAAAGCGGTGGTCTGCTCTCGTCAACACCCCGATGAATAAGCAGTCTATTAACTTGCTATGTTATTGTGTCAGCCACCCCTCCCCCCACCCCCTAGAAATTTATAAACAGGCAGATGCAAGCATACATACTTTCATATAAAAATTAACAAAGTCTCTTTTTATTCCACATTTTACACAATTCATCCTTCATTTTACTACTGGCTTACATAACTTTTCTTAGGCTGTTCTTCGATTTACAAGGGCAGTCCATATCTTAACTCTGGTTGTCCTTTCTCTTTCCTGATGGGTTCTTGTGTTTTCCCCAGGTAGCCACGCATATTGTGCAGGGAACCCCACATCTTACACTGGAGTTCCAAAATTTTTTCTTACACCATCCTATAGATTGCTTACCAAATACAAACATTAAATTCAGCTCCATGCAAAGTTTATTTTGACGTATTTTATAAATATCGCACTTTCAACCTCTCTTAAAATGAGTGTGTAATTATATTTAATAATCGTCACCACATGGTGGAATGCTCCCAGGGGAGACATTAATGTGAAGAGTGAAAGATTTAAGCTGCTCATATAAGCGAGCTCTAAAGAGCCGATGAGGGTAATTGAGGTGAGTATAGAGCAGCACCGGAATAAACGGTAGGGGAAACGGGAGATCCCCGAGAAAACCCGCTGACCAGTGGCATCGTCCGAAACGAATCCCAAATGTGAAAATCCGGGTGTGACCCGGCCGGGGGTTGAACCCGGTTCAGCATGGTTGGAGGCGATCAGGCTAACCGCTCAGCAACCGCGGTCCCACATATGTCTGTGGAAACTTATTCTTACCTGTTACTCCTTTAATTCTAAGTTCACAAATAGGGAAATATTATAGAGCCGTAAAACACGTAATTAAACTTTTAAAAACATGACTACCTCGCAACATCGACATATGATTAATATATTATTCACAAGGAATATTTACAATGGAAGCTATATTAACGCTTAACTATGGTATTTTGGTTATACATTATACCATTAAACGTCATTTAATTAATAACATCAAACGTTTCATATTTTATTTTTTAATATATAAAATACAAAGAGCCGTCTGCCATACTGGGTAGCCCACAGAGTGAACAAGGTAAGGTAATGTTGGGGAGGAAGTAACATCGGAGTGGAGTTCCCACGAACTTCTTTACCTCAAAAACACATACCAAACTCTGAAAAATATTCAAATCACCGAAAAATATATAATACCTCGGCTTCTTCTCCAAGGCTGCAGACAGTGGCTCGACCTCCAGTAATCTGCTTGTTCGAAGTCGTATGCGTATTATTGGTCTATTCGGGAATTTTGAATTTAAGGTTAACGAGTTTTACATATACTTTATTGGTTTTTTTTCTCAAGGAAGAACTAATTCATATCACATAGTATAGTGAGAGATCTGGGAGGTGCTTAACAGCAGAAGTGGCTCAGTACCAACGATGGAGAAGTGAAGTAGAAGAACTAATACATATTACATAGTATAGTGAGAGATCTGGGAGGTGCTTAACAGCAGAAGTGATTCAGTGCCAACGATGGAGAAGTGAAGTAGAAGTGGAGCAGTGGTTGAATTAAATAGTAAGAGAAATTTAAGCACATAAAGAAAATCACACCTGCCAATCAACAAAATATATCTTGTGCATAATCGTCAGTGACCCCGCCAGGAATCGAACCTGGTTTGTTGTGGTAGAGTGGGAGTAACCTATAGACTATGAGGAAATAATTTTTTTGCCAACATTTGCTAGTTTATAATTACAACCATTGTGAAGACGAAAGGAATAAATACATTTCAAGTTTTTGGGTATAAATTGTATTATACATGTATCCTATTTACAAATGGAGCTGTATTATTTACAAATAAACCAGTAAATGAGGGAAATTGTCATGAATGTTCCTGGTAAAGTAAATAATATGACATATTTAAAAAGATTAAATAAAATTATAAGACTTGCCTGTTCCGTTAACTATAGATTTTCTTCTCGTTCATGTGTCAACCATGTTGAGGGGCAGTGAACTGCATTATGAAAACTAGGTCGTTTCGTAAAAATAGTTGTCCCACTATAAATTACTTTCTTACCTACCACAGTAGCACCGTCCGAATCGATGGGGCATTGTTTTCCCCACTATAAATTCTGACCCCTTTAAATTATCACAACATGTGGAGAAACGCCTGGCATATTACTGGGGAAAATTCTGAGTATATATTCCAATGAAATAAAATCAATATTTAACACCTTTAAAAATGAGTTAACATACAATTTTCTTGGTACATATATCAAAATACGATATTACTGAAGTTTAAATTTGTATGTCTAGAATAATAGAACAAGCTGTAGTTTTGGTAAAGTACAATAATAAAAAAGTTGAGTCAAAATGTTTATTATCTCTGTATATTAGGCATAACACACAAGAGTGCCACACAATCTCCTCAAATGTGAAATACTGTCGTGTTACCCATAGATTGGCCAAGTTGGTTGGGACTTACTTTGATCCAAAGTCCTTGAGGACAATTTTAATTTATGTACAAACCTATTGCTTGGATGATAAAAAGTATAGCTCTAGATCGAGATTTTTCTTTGCCTGTTATGAGCCAACTTATTAACTTTTTTTAGGTATGTTAGACATAGTGTTGCATAATATGATGGGATGGCTTTGTTTATAAGAGGCCTTATGATACCATGCTTTATGCATGAATTCGGAATGTTACATATGACCTTAATATAAGGGTTCAAACACAATTATTAATATGTAAGCAGCTATACTTATATGGAAGCTTAAATCAAAAGGCATTGTATTGCCTCGATCAAGGTAAAGAATGTTAAATATTTTGGAATTTGGCTGTAAGTTAAGCAGATTGAAATTTTCAGCCTTTTGTAAGAAGCCTTAAGGCATAATGGGTTATATAACATTCAGGAGCAAAACTTATAGTATTGATTTAGTGCCTATAATTTTAACAATGTTAAAACGTTGAAAAACTTTTCCATAAGGAAGCTGAAGACAAAATGGCCGTATCATATTGATCACAGTCAGGAAATATACCTATAATATGAATTCGGTTGCTTTAACTTGAACAATTCCAAAAAGATGGTGAAATATGCTTATGAGAAGGCTAAAAACATAAAAACCCTGACATCTTCATCGAAATAAGAAGTAATTTATGTCACACGAATTTGATTACTGTGGTTTCAATTGATAGTAAATGATTGCAAACAATGCATGTAACAAGACTTCCTTCATAGCAGCAATGCCACCATGATTAACCTCAAATACGATTCGAATTCGGCTGCTATAGCTTCAGTCGATGGTAAATAATGACTAATATTTCTCATAAAAAATATTAAATCATAATGGGCCCCGCCAGCCTGATCAAAGTCAGGAATGATGCCTATGTTATGAATTACGTGAAAATTACTACGGCGGATAGAAAATGGTGGCAAACTGTGCTTTTAATAATGGTTAAGGCAAAGTGGCCAATAACCCCTCGATTTACACTGAGGCGACAAAAGTCATGGGATACCTCCTAATATCATGTTAGACCTCATTTTGCCCGGCTAAGTGCAGCAACTCGACGTGGCATGGACTCAACAAGTCATTGGAAGCCCCCGGCGGAAATATTGAGCCATGCTGCCTCTATAGACGTCCATAATTGCGAAAGTGTTGTCGGTGCAGGAGTTTGTCCATGAACTGACTTCTCGATTATGTCCCATAAATGTTCGATGGGATTCATGTCGGGCGATCTTAGTGGCCAAATCATTAGCTGGAATTGTCCAGAAAGTTCTTCAAACCAATCGCGAACAATTGTGGCCTGATGACATGTTGCAATGTCATCCATAAATATTTAATCGTTGTTTGGGTAGATTAAGTCCATGGATGGCCGCAAGTGGTCTTCAAGTAGCTCAGCATAACTCTTTCCAGTCAATGACCGTTTCAGTTGAACCAGAGGACCCAGTTCATTCCATGTAAAAACAGTCCACACCATTATGGAGCCACCACAAGCTTGCACAGTTCCTTGTTGACAACTTGGGTCCATGGATTCCAGGGGTCTGCGCCACACTCGAACACTACCATCAGTTCTTACCAACTGAAATTGGGACTCATCTGAACAAGCCGCGGTTTTCCAGTCGTCTAGGGTCCAACCGATATGGTCACGAGCCCAGGAGAGGCACTGCAGGCGATGTCGTGCTGTTAGTTAAGCACTCGAATCGGTCTTCTGCTGGCAGAGCCCAGTGCAGTCAAAGTTAGCCGCACTGTCCTAACGGACACGTCCGTCGTACGTCCCACTTTGATTCCTGGGGTTATTTCATGCAGTGTTGCTTGTTTGTTAACACTGACCATTCTGCACCCACGTCGTTGGTCTCGGTCATTAAATGCAGGGGGTCTGCCACTGCGTTGTCCATGGTGGGAGATTATGCCTGAAATTAGGTATTCTTGGCAAACTCTTGACACTGTGGATCTCGGAATGTTGAATTCCCTAACCATTTCCGAAATGGAATGTCCCATGCGTCTAACTCCAACTACCATTCCGCCTTAAAAGTCTGTTAATTCGCTCTGTGCGGCCATAATCGTGTCAGAAACCATTTCATATAATTATCTTGATAACAAATGAAATCCCAACCGATGTACTGCCCATTTATACATTGTGTACGCGATACTACTGCCATCTGTATATTTGCATACTGCTATTCTATGACTTTTGTCACCTCAGTGTAAGTCAAACGTGTTACCAATGTTACGAATTTCACGACTATAACATGATCGGTTACGAAAATGATGGCCAGCTAGCATATAGCTTCGTGTTTTTCAGAAATATAACTACTGCACATGCAGATGATCTGTGTTAAGACAACAACAGTGCTGAATTTGTGGCTCAAACTGGATACATAATTAATTTTAAAAATAAAATATCGCACATTTTTCTATTTAATTTCTATAGTTTGGAACATTGGCGAATCATCATGTTTTTTGATCTAACTATAGAATTTGATTTGAATACATGAATCCAAAAATATATAACAACTTGTATATTTTCAAACACATATATGATTATAAAATCCAATATAGCGCATCTTATAGTCACATAATAGTCTTTTCTGACATAATTTTCTTATCTGATTTAAAAAAAGTATCCGCAATCACATCACCCAATACCCTTTTTTAAGGTTAAATAATAATATATAATAAGTATGAAATATAATTTATTATATGAAATTATGCTGTGCATATTTAGCAGTTATGATATTATAATCGAATTCTCCTTGAATATAAGACTCCATAGTGAGGTTACTGGATACAATAATTTTAAAATTTAATAGAATAATATATATGTATTGTGTAACATTTATTAAAAATAATTATACTTTCATTAATTGATGGTTGTAAAAAAATCTAATTCGCCTTAGAATTTGAGTCCATAGACACGTCCCTCGATGCAATTGCATCTGATAATTTTAAAATATTCAATAATTATATAGATTTAATATATAACTTTTATTTTTAAAATAATACTTTGCCTAAGCAATGGTTATTGTCGCAGAAGAATACGAGTCTTTAGACATTATACTCTTTTCGCTTATAGCTGCAAAATTAAAAAATTAGGTTAATTTCTTTAAAATATGCTTTAAAAATCAAATCCATAACTTTAATGTCTTTCGCTAATCTGTTAGAAATATATTTTTTTATACATATTTTTGTAAGTATATTTGACAATTTTGCTTGATACAATGGGAGAAACTTTGTTCATTTTAAATTATATATTATTTACCTAATTAAACACATATTTATATATATATATTTTGTTCTCTTTGAACACACGGTTCACATATACTCACATTTAAACTCTTGCAACAACACATGCTCCAATAGCGCCGATGGCTAAGGCATCTGACTGGTGACCCAAGCATTGGCAGTTCACACTTGTCCTACTCAAGACGATACATTTAAGTGATCTTACTATAAAAAACGCCGATAAGGATCAGAACCTTATTTAATTCCCATTGCAAGTCGACCATATGTACATCGAGCATTGCGATACTAGTGCACTCTAGCAGACGATAAGAGAACCATTATGGCAGCCGAGAGAGAGCGAGTGATCGACGACATCAGAAACTTAAGTAGGAAACAAGGGAAATAAACATGGCAGACACCAGTGGCAGTCACTGGCAGTCATCAACTTCGTTGCCGGCAACAGTGAAACACTCTGAAAGATGACGAAATAAACTAATATGTTGGGGCGCCAGTGGCACACACTAGCGGACGACGACAGAACCAACATGGCGGACAACTGCAGCACCTGTGCAAAACAGTCATAAGCAACATGACCGATAGTAAACAAATGAAGCTGGAAATATGGCGGAAAAATAAGGTGGGCTGAAACAAGATGGCGACTGGAAAAGTTGGCGAACTAGAAACTTGAAAGCCACTGTAAACCAGATGGCCGACAGATGTTAAATTCAAGGACACAAGATTGCGACCGAAAACAAGATGGTTCATCCAAAATGGCGAATGGTGAGCCTCTTCACCTCTTCTCTCTTCACTGGCCATCTGACATACCTATTCGATCTACTAATGTCCAACACTGATTAAATCATGTAAGTCTACTTGTCATTCTGTAGCCCAAATAGTGTGCACATTTGGTGGAAATTAGTTGAACTGCTACCTGAAATATGGCAACATGTATGCATATTTGATACTTCTAATGAATATTGTAAAATAATAAGCAAAATTATTTATGTCAATGGCATTTTAATATAGCATGCCACACCTTAGAAATATAATTTTACATAAATTGCTGTAGATCAAATTGTGTGTAAAATTTGGTGGGAAACGGTTGATTGGTTCTCGAGATATAACATTAAACATTTTTTCCGTGTGACGTTCTTCATAAATGGGTGATATAAACGTTATGCATTTGCACATTCAATTATTGTCTAGATGCAATGTACAGTGTTAAGTTAAAATCTGTTACTTAGTATCGCCAATGTGTTATTGTAGCCACAATTATGAAAACAAGTACCTGGTACACTAAAACATACTTATTAAAATGGTCTACCAAAGTAAAATTTATTCGCAAAATTTGGTGGGAATCGATTAATTATTCGATAGAGAGTCTCATTTTCCCGAAATTATGAACAGAAGCACCACATTTAAAAATTATATTGGATACTGACAATTTAAAACGTTAAGTTGGAATTTGTATCATAGTTTCGTAGATATAACTTGGTGAGGTAAAAATATTATATTGCCGCCGTTTTCAAAATATTTGTATCTGACTAACTCAAAGAAAGAAATTACCAGGTATGCTATAAAACTAATTGTTTTTGCCCAATTTGGTGGATATCTGTTTACTGATGTTTACTATCTCGCGAGATATTACATTATAAATTTCAATTGGTCATTTGATGCTACCTTAAAAAATTTCAAGAAAAAAACTATTTTGTCCGGACATATTTGATAGTTATAACTGCCAGCATGCAAAGTTAAGATGGAATTAATTTCATATTTTCGACGAAATAGCGTATTAAAGTAATGTAGCTCTACGACCTCTCTTTAGACAATAAGTGTCTGAGATACGTAAATGATACTTGTTGACGTCACATTCCGCATATTCGTTCGCGATATTAGGAAGGAATCGGTCAATTGATTCTCGATAAATAATTTAAAATTATTGACTTGTGTTGCACTATCTTAAAATTGGCGGACCAATGTGGCTGTATGAAGACACATTTAAAAGCTGCAATATACAGGTTGGGGCTGAATTCGACCGATAAACTTCATGAGGTAATGCTCTATGCAAAATCAAATGGCAAAAATATAGGATACTGTGTACCTAACCTAAGTATTGAGAGCGAAATAAGTCCCCGAAAATGGAGCATTAGGAGGCGGCGCACATCCTACACTGCAGCCACGATGTCATCATATCCCCCACTGAGGGCAGCATCTTTATTGCTTACCATATGTCTTATGGACGTTTCCTTCTGCTTTTCTCGTGTGCATGGAACACACACGCTTTGGCTTTCTTTCTTGGTCAGTGTTGTTCACCTCTCCAAGACTTTCTCGACAGTGTTTTGGTATTCGTTTTGCCTATTTGAAACCGTGCGAAAACCTGTCCCGTCCGTAATTTTTATTCACCAGTGTTACTGCTAACAATCAGTGGTGGCAACATTTATGTACTCTGTTCTCAGAAGTCTTTAGCTGAACTTCGAACCTACTTAGCCACCAGTCTATCATTTTTTAATTGGCAGCAAGAACAGCTGTTTCATTGTGCCCATTGTTTTGTTTTGCCCCTATCTAGCCAAAACAAATAGAAGAACATGATTTTGATGTATAGCTTTTTCAGTTACTTACGTACACTGCTAGAATCGCAGAATTTTGTTTATATTGCTAAGAGTACATTGATTTACGTGAATTTATTATAATTATTAAATATTTACTTCCTACACACACATATATTGAAGTAATTGTGACTAGCTGTTAACTGGCTCAGGTGCTAAGGTGCAAATATGTTTGCACGGTTTTGTAGTTATTGATTGACTCATACATAAAATATGATATTATTCCATAGCACATAATTTTTATATTAAAATCTATAAAAATTATTGATCGAATATAAAGGATGCTCTAAAATAAATATACTAAGTTTTTTCCCGTACATTTCATAACGTTTGCTCCTTTAAATAGTGTTTCTCAGGGAAGTCAACTACAATGATAACGGTTTTATTAAATCTGTAACTAACGAAGCAAAGGCTGATGAACAGAGTCTCAAGTGCTGTCCGCCATCTTGGATGAAGGTTGCGATCCTCCGTGTACGATAAATCCTGCCCTAACAATTTGTATTGGTGTCGGCCATGTTGACTGTGGGTTATTTTGATCATGATTCCAGGTGATTGGAAATGCAAAATTTCAAGAGAAAAAGCTAAAAAATAAAGAAAAAAATTAGAAAATCGGGAAAACGGCATTATTGACCCTGACAACCTTCCTGGATCTCTGTGACAATCTGCATGACGTTAAATCCAAAAAGTTGAGAAAAAAAATTCTCATTCCGGGAAACTTGTAAAAATCGATAATAGGACATGACTGACCTCTTCCACCATGTTGTATGTTAGTGACCTTGAACCTCACTGATGACCTTGAAGTAGACCATAATCGAAAAAAAATATTAAAAATCACATCTGATGGGGGGGGGGATTAAAGAGTACACAGCTAATGCAGAACACCGTGCTTGATGTGGGTGGCCTTAGCCTTAACCCCAGTTACCTCAAACCAAAAAATTAAGAAAAAATCGCATTAAAAAATGTAATTTAATTGAATGAAAAAAGGGGGGAGGGGGGTAATTGCATTACTGATACGTGCCGCCATTTTGGATGTGGGTGAAGACACTATCGACTTTAAACTCAGAAATCCACAATAAATTGTTGAAATTGGAAAACAATTAATACACAGTGAATAATAGCATGATTTACCCCAACTATTATGTTAAAGTTCCATCGGTTCCCCTCCATTTCCATGCCAAATAATGATTTGGTATATAAAACAACACCCAACGAATACACCCCTTTCGCTGGCGAATCAATTTAGCCAGTTGTATTAACTATCTACATTTCAACAGCTGCCAGCCACACCAACATTATAAATTGGTAATTTATTCGGATCGCTTTCACCGTTACCAAAACTTGCATGCTCTATTTACACTCTCGCTAGTGCCACATGAGTGTGTTAGTAGGGTAAACGTTAAATCACGATGCCACATTGCTCGCCTATATTTGGATGTTCGTCATGACCTATGCCAATAAGCAATATTTTTCCTTAGTTAAGCAATGTCGATTTCTTCATATCATGCAAACGTTACCATATCGATTAGAGAGATCCATGGCCTATTTATCACTTACTAAGGCATGTTATTTCGTATCCAGCACTTCCAATATATTTTGCGAGGTAATAAATGTCATACTCGCAATAACACGTATATTTTCATGCCAAAATAAATGTCTTATCAAAGATCATTAATGTTCAAAACAGCTATATATTCTAATGTAGTAGCGATGCAGCATGCCAGCTGATCAAACAAAACACCTACATGAACAAACATGGCCAGCAAACAATTAAATTAAATTCAATAATTAAAATTTATTTCTGGTGTGATGTAAATCTTAATCTAAAATTTAAATAATTGTGTTGAATAATTTAATTGTTTCCAAAATCAAAAATGTTTTTTCATTACGAATTTAAAAATAAAATATTTACTACCTCTACTATAATTAATAGTTTATGAAATGAAACATTTACTGGATAATTTTGGATAAATCCTTCCTTAAAAAAGGGAAATAAAATTTAAAGCATTAATATTTTCATTTGAAATTAAAAATAAAGCTTAAAAAAACCAGTAATTAAATTAATTACTGAAATCAGTATATTTTATTCTTTTTAATAATTATTTATTACAATATATAAATTTTAATTATAACAAATTCATTACAAATTGTTGCCATTAATTTAAATTAATTAAAATTAATCGATAATAATTTATAACGAACAATTATTCAATTATATTAATTCATAAAATTATTTATATATTAATTGTAACATTTTCTTAAAATTTCTTAAATCATTTTTATATTTATTGCAACATTGCTTCTTGTATTTGACAAGTGGTCCTTAGTACACTAGATAGATACATCTATATAATTTATCTTCTAAAAATTTAAATAATGTTCCTTGCCAAACCAACTTACAAAAATAATGAAATAACTTTTTGGTATCAGTTTATAATTCCTTAACCATATTTTTCACTCTATTAGTAACGACATTATATGTTTTAATTTTTTTTCCAAATGAAGTAATATTGTTTTATGAGCTCTAATGAATTGATGAGTAAATTAATGTTATTCGTGAATTGCCAAATTTAAAATATAATTTATAAATTGTATATCCAAAACCAGATTCTAAATCATGTGGTAATTGCAGGATTTTGTAATTTTTCATTCGTGGGTTATTCTTGATAATTACGTTCATATAATTTAACACAATTAAGATAATTTATTTTTAGCAATTGAAGTTATAAAAACAGTATTTATTTTGTACATTTAATTTTTTCTTTCTGAAGATATTAGCATTTTAAATCCTGTAACAATATTAAAATTTTATAGTAATTCATATATATTTTATAATCTATTATAGAAACTAGTTTTCCTGAAGATCTTTAATAAATATAAACAATTTAAAATTTTAAGGTTATTATGATAACAAATCGCTTATTATAAATTGTTTATTTTGAACGATATCATATTCTATATTATTTTATCCAATCATGTTTTTTATTAGAACATATGTAAATACATCATCTACAACAAGAAAAGTATTTATATTTTTGTTGGCCTTTATATCTTGCAAATATTCAATTTCATGATTCAGCATCGTTAACACTGGAAAATTAATTCATAATGGTTTTCCATATATATTGTCATAAATTAGGTACTTCCCAAATATATTAACATATATTATCAATATCAATGGGAATTGGTTCGAAACTACAACTATTATATATCAATTTTATTATTTGATCATCTTTTATATACTATGGTTCGTTCTGATTTGTATGAAATTCTTTCCAATTATCTGATTAAGTTAGATAATGGGGCAAGTGTTAAAAGTTTACCTTTAAAAATTTCTGGACATATAGTTGAAGAACTTTTGTTATATTTATTAATATCTTGTTAAAATGATAAAAGAATATCTAGATAATTATTATTATGAATAAATTTTAAATTGATATGTTTGTAATACTCTAAAAGCTATATAGTTTTTTTTAATAATCATATTCTTATAAAAATCAAAATGCCATTAAATAATATGTTAGTTACATTTGGTTGAAAATGAATGTAAATTTGAAATTGCATTATTCATAACACATGTTAGTTTATTTATTAATATCAATGTTCCTTTGTCGTATGAACCACTTATGGTTAAGTTATAAAAACTTTCTGTACATTCTATTGGATCAGTTTTTATAATATATCATTATTATAAATATTTAAAATCCTACATGCATTAAAAAGAAATTCAAACATATGCGGTTTGACTTCCTTTACAAAAATATATTACATAATATTACGTAGAATGAATATTAAATATTATTTTTTGAACAGGAATTGATATTAACATATTAAAAACATAGCTATATTCTTTCTAAATACAAATTCTGGCCTCTTAGACACTGAAATACCATAATGAATATATAAATATCCAAAGTCTAAATTTTATATATACATTCATATTTTTTGTAAACATATCCATAGTAATAAATCCATAATGCATGAATTGTTACTTTTGATAATAATTACTTTTACAAACAAAATAATTATAAACTTTTTAAATTTATTATCTTCTTGTCTGAATAATTATACAATTTTTCATTGTCGCTTACTAATTAATGAAATTTTTCGATTAAATTTGCAATGAATAAAACAATCAATATTTGTATTTCTTCATGTAGTAAAATAATCACGGTTTTTGTTTTTACTTTCTTAAATCAAGTCATTAAATTTTTACATTCATCTGAAAAACATAATTTCATTAGAATTATTTTTAAATATATCCTTTTTTTTTTTACTTTACTGAAATATTTTTGTTGATTTCAAATCTCGGAAATACATAAATAATTTTAAAATTTAACCAACGAGTTTTGTAAACAAAATAAATCAGCTAATTATTGTTTCCACAATTACACGGAACAACTATTATTGCTATAATATTATATGGCCAAAGTTAACCATTCTTTTAATATTTTGATTCCTGTCTATTAATTAAAATACCATATCCCCAATAAATTTTCATCATCAATAAACAAATATTTATAATGTAAATTAATACAATATGAATAAACAAGTAATAATTCTATATTTAAAAAAAATTAATTACGAAAGTTTCCAAAATGTTTATTCTATTGCTTTTATAAAATTTCATAATGCATATTTGAAATGGTGGGGAAACGGGGGAACCCCGAGAAAACCTGCCAAATAGCGGCATCGTCTGGTGAACATTCAGGAGCAACCCTGACGGGAATCGAATCCGGTTCGCTTGGGTTGATGTTGGAGGCTAGTAGTCTAATCACTACACCACTGCGGACGTATTATAAGCGAAATTTTTTTATTCATTAACCTTTTTTTACTATTTTTTCCTTATTCAATAGCTTTTTCTTTAGATAGTTTCATGGTTTTATAAGATTTTCCATTATATAAATAATTATTAACCATATAATATCTATGTGGAATTATGCATATTCCACCGTTAATTCCTTTATTATAAATTTCATTTTATTTTTGATATATTATTGATTATACATGTTTACCTGTTTCTTTTAAAGATTCCGAATCTGTAAAATTTGTAGAATATATGTATTAAACGGAATATACTTTATAATTTTAGAACAAATTTTTAAATATATGCTTTAATATAAATTTATCTAACTTTAAATGTAAGTCGCTATAATCACCATGGTTTTTGCAGTTAAAACTCATTATAACGAATAAATTGCATACCTGAAACTAATTGTAAATATTATTTTTAAAAGTAATATAATAACATTAGTTTGTTTGGTCAATTGTTTTCTGCTTGATCTAAATTGTGTGTAAAATCCTTTAAGTATAGTGAAAATTAAATTGCAACTTTATATTTTGTATATCACCTTTATTTTCAACAATTATTTTCTCGTATTTGTTATATTTTCAATACATAGATTATGAACAGTTGATTGCATTTAACACACATTGTAATATCACAATATTTTTTTATTGATAGCCAAAAACGTTTTAGAAAAGTAATGTAATTTTCTTATTATTTTGTTAAAATTTTGGGCTAGTAAAATATTTATTAATTTTTATAATAAATTTAAAAAAATCGTTAAATCTTATCTTAGGTTATTAATTTAAACTGGTATATGACCGCGATAAAAGATTTTTTTTCTCATTTTATAATTTTATAACAAGTACGTAATTTTTTGTGCTATTTAATTACAATAATAAATAACCATTCGATTTCATTCCCATGTTTTGTTTTCGAATTTGACAAAATTGTTTTCCACGATGAGCAAGTGTTTCATTATATAAATTAATTAATAGGTCAAAACATTTGTTTCTTATTATTATTTGTGGCGAAACTAACAATTTTGAATATGTTAATGAATATATATTGATGAATATGTAATATTTTATTTATTCTCTTCAATCTACATTCAAAATCAAAAGTTATTGTATTTGGATGAAAATGTTTAGCATATTTATTCCTATGAAGAAATATGAATTAACGTTTTGAATTTTGAAGCAATTTGCTTTCTGTGCATAAAGCTACAAGTGGTCATATAATAAATAAATGATTCATAACATATTTATTACCATCAAAACTTTTATATGGAATTATTATTCTATATTTCTTAATTCAGGAATAGTTTTGTCTTACAAGTTTAGTTTTACCACAAAAATAATATTTAAAAAGATTATATTTTTCGTGGTTTCTAAGAACTGAGAATTCTAACAATTGTATGCAAATATAAATGACTGATTAGACTGATTTTATTAGAAAGCCTGAGTTGGTTTCATTTTATCTTGATTTTTGTTTTGCGTTTTTTATTTATAAAATATAAATAAAATACCGAAATAAATTAAAATGTTGAATGAAGCAATAATCATATAAAATTATTAGTTGATAAAATTTAGTAAATTATAACATTTTTCAATGTGAATAAAACATTTCGTATTATAAATAAGTACAAGAAAATAATATAATAAATTAAATTATACATAAACAGTGGAATGTTAAAAATATAAAAAATAATAATAATAAGCAGTAATATTATTTTACAAACTTATTGACGAATGTTCAGGAAAATTTGTTAACATTTTAACTTAAATATTTGTTTTATGTTATTGTAATTTACATTTGATTGATTAGATTGCAAAATTACAAAACTGTGCTTCTCCATAGGAATTATAAGATTACAACTTACTGATAGAAAGATTTTCATTGAAAGACAAGTTTTAAGAGTGTCGTACACAGGTAGTAGTTGCCGCGGTTCTAGCTAAATGGAAGCAAAAGTAAATAATGAAACACTTCTCTCAGGAACACTGGTAACATAATTAATCGTCAATTGAAAATCTACTATTTGAGGTTGCTGAATCCTAATAGACGTTTTAAGTCGCGCTGAACAATTCGTATTTTTGATTAACGGGTTCGACGATTACAAGTTACTACTGCGGAAACCAAAAAAAAATACTTATATTTAGGTAGAAGTAGCACCCAATCAGTCGTAGACGAAATGCGGAAATCACGGCTACGAAAACTTCACTCTTATAAGGAAAACATAGCAGCATCGATGATATAATCATTGAAAACCACAAAAAATTATTTATCCTGCGTTTGGGACACCACTTGCAAACGATGATCTCTAGTGGCATTAATGAGTGTTTCAATATTTTTATTAGAATGTTATTTCATTTACATTTATTATATTCGCAATATATTTTAATAAAAAATTTATCTCTGATATTATTATATATTTCTTTTCGTAGTCAAATTTATAATTTTTACATACATCCATATCATGTTGATGCCATCCATCACTATCTAGAGTTTCATTTGTTTTCAATCATTATCAGTTTTGTACATTATTTTTATTTGGTAATGGTTCTTTACAGTTTGATATTTTTAATTCAGATTTGTTTTATATAGCACACAGTCATATATCATTTTTTTTTTATTCCTGGTATAAGTGTTTATTTAAAAATAATATATAATAATAAAAGTGTTTAAAAAATAAATTGCTTACACAAANGATTCCTGGTATAAGTGTTTATTTAAAAATAATATATAATAATAAAAGTGTTTAAAAAATAAATTGCTTACACAAAATATAAATCGCTAAAATCTGATCCCTAAAATTAAGGCTTCGATCGTAGTTTAATTTAATACTTAGCTGGCAATATAATGTTATGAAATACTTATTAGGCCTGGACATGACTTCAGCTGTACTAAAACCTTAATGAAAACGTGAAATATATTTCTCAGTAATTTGCAATAATAACATTTGTTAAATTTTTAATCAAATATGTGTTTCTTGAGGGATTTACATTATTAAATGTATTTATAATGGTACTAGCGGACTCGGCAGACGTTGTTCTGCCCGAACATTGTATTGCCTGCTATTAGCGGTCATATTTTTATTAATGTAAAAATAGTTAAGTATATTGAAATAAATGTTCAATCTTAATACTAAAAGAAATTAAGTTTGTTTTGTTTTTGTCTTAGTGCGAGTCCCGATCGATTTGAACGACATCTCATTGCCAGGCAATGACTGTTGTGTTTTGAATTTAATGTATTGGCCCTTTTGATAACGTATTATTTCGTCCTTATCATTTATATTTTGAACAAGAAATACAGCCATATCGCTGCCCTTATGAACGTATTTGATGGACTTCACCGGACTGCAGAACTCAACGTTTATGTGTGCTTTGTAGGTTTTGGACAGCAATGGCGAATACGGAACTACCCAGCGATTGTCAATGTCAACCGGATTTTCACCGTTTGACATGCGCAATTGATATGATTGGCCACCATTGTCTGTGTCTCTAGGACCATACAATGGATAACCATCGATATTAGTTATAGTATCATTTATACACATTTTTAGGAAACGTTTCGTACATTTTCCATTGTCCATGCACGGCGCCGTCATGTTGAGATCACCGCATGGACCATGGATCATGCTAGCGGTAACAATGTCAAACAACTCTTGATCGATATTCCGATCCGGAATTTCTGCTGAAATAATTTTATCAATTTGTTCTGGCCGTACTTTGCCGACCAACCAAATCAAATTATGTGCATGTGGCAAACCTCGTTTTTGCCATTCAACAGAATACAGCCAGTAACGTGTTTTGCCGAATACATAGTAATGTGTAATAAAGTTCATCAAATATTAAAATTTTTGTTTGGAGACACGTGAAGTGATATCATGGCGATGTATTGCTGTTTGACCCGGCAATAACGAAATTTCAATTTCATCTCAGTTTGGATTGCACGTAAATATAATTAATAAATCTGGTCGGCCGTACGCGCGCACGAAAGTCATGGCATCTTGAATATATTCTTGCATAAAACGCGGACTACCAATATATGATGATGGAAGAAAATATGCGGTACCGATGTCGTTGATATTAGTTGTTCCATTTACTTTACTGACAATAGCATCACGTAAATGAATGTACTCCTCGGAACGAAGCTTCGCTTGATTATACTTGATGTACCGTTATGGCTCGCTTTCAATTTTCGCATACATATCAACGATGTATTGATGAAACAGCTGGCNTTATACTTGATGTACCGTTATGGCTCGCTTTCAATTTTCGCATACATATCAACGATGTATTGATGAAACAGCTGGCCGCATCGGAGAATGTTGTCGTCATTTGCACGATTAATCAACCGATATGCGTAGAAGATCATCGAGCTCACTTTCTTGTTGGTTTCTGCACCTGCAAAGCAAAAATATAAATAATATAAAAATAAATTAATCCTACAGAAAAAGAAAAAAGAAAATAATGTGTAGATTGTACCTATCGCTGGATTTCTTTACTTGATGTTAAAATGATATCCATCTTCTCCTTCCCAAAATATCAATGGATATTTCAAAGCGTCGTAAGAACGATGACTGTCTTGAATTGTCTGCACCGTGTTATCTCTGCGTTGGATCCGTATATCTCGACGTTCGCATGCGTCGCCAACCACAACAACTGTAACTTCATTAACGGTTGGTGCAGTGTATGGACCTGCGTGCTCTCCAGATGGTATTTTGTCTGCTTTGATGACGATCATGCAGCTGTCCTTTTGCAGTTTGTTTGAAACAGTATTGAACAACTGGACTAACGGGTTGTGATTTCGCAAAAACGGTTCCAATGTTGGCACAATTTCTCGCTCCTCCATCTGCTCGATGTGGTTGTATTGGCAGCGTGCGTTTATTTGTTGCTCCTCATCTCCCATGAAGTAGATTTGCAAGAATTTTGGATCGGCATCAGGCATTGACATTAAAAAACCAATTTGATGATACACTTGTCCTTGAATCTTAAACGTTGATTCAAATTTGCGACTGTCCTGATTCTGAGAAATTTTCGTTACTCCAAATTATGTCATTTGGAAACAAAAATTGAGTTTAAAAATTTTACCCAAAAACAAATTTGATTGAGGTGTGGCTCCAGCCAGTAGTGTTTTCAGTGGTTCTGGCGGCGAATTCAAAGGTGGCAGTATAACTNTCTTGAATTGTCTGCACCGTGTTATCTCTGCGTTGTATCCGTATATCTCGACGTTCGTATGCGTCGCCAACCATAACAACTGTAACTTCATTAACGGTTGGTGCATTGTATGGACCTGCGTGCTCTCCAGATGGCACTTTGTCTGCTTTGATGACGATCATGCAGCTGTCCTTTTGCAGTTTGTTTGAAACAGTATTGAACAACTGGACTAACNTTAACGGTTGGTGCATTGTATGGACCTGCGTGCTCTCCAGATGGCACTTTGTCTGCTTTGATGACGATCATGCAGCTGTCCTTTTGCAGTTTGTTTGAAACAGTATTGAACAACTGGACTAACGGGTTGTGATTTCGCAAAAACTGCTCCAAAGTCGCTACAATTTCTCGCTCCTCCATCTGCTCGATGTGGTTGTATTGGCAGCGTGCGTTTATTTGTTGCTCCTCATCTCCCATGAATTAGATTTGCAAGAATTTTGGATCGGCATTAGGCATTGACATTAAAAAACCAATTTGATGATACACTTGTCCTTGAATCTTAAACGTTGATTCAAATTTGCGACTGTCCTGATTCTGAGAAATTTTCGTTACTCCAAATTATGTCATTTGGAAGCAAAAATTGAGTTTAAAAATTTTACCCAAAAACAATTTTGATTGAGGTGTGGCTCCAGCCAGTAGTGTTTTCAGTGGTTCTGGCGGCGAATTCAAAGGTGGCAGTATAACTNTTTTGATTGAGGTGTGGCTCCAGCCAGTAGTGTTTTCAGTGGTTCTGGCGGCGAATTCAAAGGTGGCAGTATAACTTTTCCAGCCGCGCAGCAGAAACCGGTCGATTCACCTTTGTATTTGAATGCATGGCAGTGTTGACATTCTTTGTCCATAGCGCCGATGAAAATTTCTGAATGTTACTTATAGTCGATGTATGACTCATATTCGAACGCAAGGCGGAGAAGTGATGCACGTGTCAATGCGCGAAGTACTTTAAGGCGCTGTCATTCATTTGCTGTGTGTGCATCGGTGGCTCGTTGACGCGCGTGTCTTTGTCTCAATGCATTAGCTCAAAGGCGTTCGTTGCGTTGCTCTGACTTTCATTTGCACGTGTGTTTGCAACCTGGTCTCTTAAATTTGAATTGTCCTTCAAATGATCTTCTGCCGTTCTATTTAACCGACGGGTCTGGACTATTTGTGAATTCCGTTTACATCAACCAATATTTCCTTCTCGTCCACGAAGACGTGGCATTGTTCTGCAATAAACACACTACACACAAATATAAGTAACTTATATTGGAAATTTATGGATGTTATAATTTTTCGAACAAACTTACATGTTGTTTAACACTCCGTAAATTTTATATTTTCTGATAAGCGTAATATTTTAAATATTAAAACAACATCAATTATTCATGAATTTTGCAAAAAAAAATTTTTTTTCAAAACAAAATTCTGGAAACCGATAGCAGCGCTACCTACCGGGTCCAATTGCGAATCTAAACCATCCAGGGACCAACTTAAATATACACAACAAATTTCATCATAATCGGTTCAGCCATTTAGGAGGAGTTCAGTGACATACACACGTACAGAAGGATTATATTTATAATTTATTCAGCTTCGTCCGTTGTCCGGTAGGATTCGTGTTCGTGCACATGTGAACTGTGTATTTGCTATCAAGTCGGTCTACCTTGAGCTCGTCAAACGTCACAAACACACCCTGTCTCAACGTCACACACTCTATGTCCAACGGCCAATTCATCGGTCAATATTTCATCTTTAAAAATAAAGTGTAACTTGTAGCGTGTCCGGCTACAACCCTCGCATTTTCGGTTAAAATTCCAGTTGGTGCAACTTTATTTTATTTTAAGTTTTTAAAATTATTAGGAGTATTTACATTTTCACACTACCGTGTTGATAAGTGTCTTATAACTGCGCTAGGTATTAAAACTCATAACAGTGGATTGTTAATAGTGCAATGCAATGAGGATTATTTCGTAACATTTTATTTAATTAGCAGTAATTACATCTTTTAGAAATTATCCAAGGAAACCCAGTATTCAAATACCAAAAACACTATCGATTTCTCTATTTTTATTTAAAGAAAATATTCCAAAGAAAATAGTCTAAAATGTGTGCAAAAATGGTTATATTTGTGAGCCCGCCTACTACGTCGACAGTGGCAGGACGAGTTGCAACTGGAATTAACATTGGCAGTGTAGACGACATTGCTTTTTTGTTGACACCGGCGGTTATCAATATTTTTCTCCTTTTGAAAATCAAAATTGTGTTTAAAATATTCAATAAGTTCAGTTTAAAACTGTTTGCATTGCTTACAAAATTGTGTTTCAAATGTTCCTACGTTTTTGTGTAGGCTTATATGTAGTTCAGAGAGTGTAATGTCGATTGATAATGTGCTTGCACATAGGAAAACGAGCGTTGAACCACGAAGTATCCTTTATAATTTAATTTACGACAGCGGAAACTGGCTCTACGAGTTTTATGTGTTTTGACAACGAACAGTCGTTACCGATTATAGAATTTGTTTAAGGCTGGTGCACGAAGTGTATCACAACTTTGTTACGTTTCCATGCAGGTTTGAAAAACAATGGATTAATTGGAATTGGAATATCTGTTATTTTAACATTTGCTATGGCTCAACAAGTTGCAAAATATGGCGGCCTCCACCCAGTAGAACTAATTAAATTAATATACAATAAAACTGACTTGTGCAGTATAAATTTGTTGAATGTTTATTTTAGGGACTATTTAAAACTGCTCATATATCAATAGAGAAATGTAATAAAACCACCGGACGGGTAAAAAAAATTTATTACCAGGACCTATAATAAGTTTATGTATTCAGTTCCGCCATGCTGAAGTGTTTTCTCATTGGGATTATGAAACAAATCGACATGCCATTTTATCCCTTAGCACTGTCTCACTCCTTCTTCAACAGTATAATACATGTAGCTCAGCTTCGCAGGATGACTGTACATGTAGCTCAGCTTCGCAGGATGACTGTACATGTATCGTATATTAGTTTAACAGTATAAAAATAATAACAAAAAGTTACAATTCTGCTGTTTAATAGACATGTGCACAATTTAGCAATTTAAATATAATACATATAAAAAANTAACAAAAAGTTACAATTCTGCTGTTTAATAGACATGTGCACAATTTAGCAATTTAAATATAATACATATAAAAAATATAATATAAATAAAAAAGAAAGTAGTAATTAAAAATTTACGTCTATATTTACCACATTACAAACCCAAACATATCAGAAGTTTCTTAAATTGTCACACAATAAAGAACGAAATTAACATATGACGTCTAACAATAATTATTATTGATTTTATTAATATATGCACAGCCATTTCATTGCTGGAAAAACTGCCAGTGATACAGATCTATTGTAACAAATAGAACCTGCAGGTATTTATTTTTGCTAAATTTCTTGTAAATATAATATTTACATTGCCACTTTCATTTTTTATATCCGCGCAAGGGGCTGCTAATAACAAACCGTGATATATCTGATACCATCTCAGAACATAGAGGAAATACATTCAGAAATACGTTAAGTATGTTAGGAACTTGCCAATGATATTCAATCGCCCAAGATCGTAGAACATATTTATTTAATGCCAAAGTTAATGGAGTGGAATACTGGTATAAGTCGTATATGGAAGTCCCAACACTTCCAGTGCTCACTGATCTATGAACAGTATGTATACGGGTGATATTACAANGCTTAAGTCGTATATGGAAGTCCCAACACTTCCAGTGCTCACTGATCTATGAACAGTATGTATACGGGTGATATTACAAAATTTCAGGGTTGATGGGAAAGGGCACTAGCATCCATTTGAGATAAGAAACCTCCGTTCGGAATCACCTTTGTCGAACAAAACAATCAAGGCAGATGCCAGGTACAAATAAGCTTCTACCCCACTCTTTCCATGTGTTTGACGGTATACTAACTACTTACCCGCAAGCTCCTCAACAGAGTTACTATATTCTACTCAGACTGATAAATTGCACTCGTCGACTAGTAAACACAGATTGCAGTCTACCTACACTAGTACCCACCACTTCGACACACCGCATGTCATCTACCGTGCATTAGTACTTCTGCTGTACTACGCCTAAAGGAAATAGCATCGGGATTAGCTAACTGCCACCCTCCAGGCACCGATTTCGATTCCCGACTCGGCTTAGGTTATTTATCCTCGTTTGCAGGCTTCAAGGCAAAGTTAATAATCTGCTTTATGCCAGTAAACGTATTAAAGCCTATCATAAAGCTCCAGCCGTTATTATATTGCATTGTAATAGGTATACTAACAATTTTGTGGTTTTAACTTTAGACAGAGGAATTTCCGGACCGAAGTTCTGTGACTCAATTTGCTGTTGGTGCCCTCCTCCATGAGTCCGTAAAGTTTATATCATCAAAACGTACGCACATATATTTAAACCCGAGTATCACGGAAAGTATTTTATNTGTGGTTTTAACTTTAGACAGAGGAATTTCCGGACCGAAGTTCTGTGACTCAATTTGATGTTGGTGCCCTCCTGCATGAGTCCGTAAAGTTTATATCATCAAAACGTACGCACATATATTTAAACCCGAGTATCACGGAAAGTATTTTATTTTGATTATAGCTTAGACGCCGAATAGCAATAAATTCAATGTTCTTGTCTGATTGAAACATTAAATATATGTGGCACTCTTTATAATACTTGAAAACTATGGCAAACAAAATAATAATGGCCACGCATTTTCAAACAATATGGGTACCCAATGGTGGTATACTCTATACACAATACTAGCAAATCTGGTTTTAAGAAACATTATTACATTTAATGTTAACATCACTAATTCCCACAGCATATTCATAAATTGCATAGTGAGTCTCAAATGTGCATAAATTGAGTTCTTGTTTTCAGAGGTCTATGGATGCANTGCATATTCATAAATTGCATAGTGAGTCTCAAATGTGCATAAATTGAGTTCTTGTTTTCAGAGGTCTATGGATGCACCGGGGAAGACCCATACTTCTAATGCGAGGCCACTACGAAATAATGCTTTACGCAAAACGTATACAAAGTAGTTGCCAGTCTCTAAGAAGACTGTAATAATAACTCTGAAGAAAATATTTTTTGGGATCTATATTTTGTGTTTGATAATGAGAGAGTAGTAGTTTAATATAAGACATTTATATTTTTTTATGAAATTATGTCCTTATTTTAAGCCTAGTTTACGGAGTAAATAGAGGTTTATAAAATTAATTTCTTATCTCTGTGTGTATGTGTGTGCCTGCCTGTGTATATGCATGTGCAAACTATATGCGTTTACCGAATTTAGCCAAACTCGGTGGTCATATAGAACATAGTAATAAAATCCAACTTTTAAAGTAGCTATTTGCACTCGCCGGCACTAACTTTCAAAATAGCNTCATATAGAACATAGTAATAAAATCCAACTTTTAAAGTAGCTATTTGCACTCGCCGGCACTAACTTTCAAAATAGCGGCTATTTAAATATTTAGGTTAAAATATTATATTGGGAACCGTTCAAACAATTTAAACCAAAGTATTGAATCTAAATATGGATATTGATCGTAAGCTATTTGGTAAAAATGCGGATAATTAAACTTTTATATTACAACTCAATAACTACTGGACTGATTCTCGCCAACTTTTGCATGTAAAAGACACTATGNTCATATAGAACATAGTAATAAAATCCAACTTTTAAAGTAGCTATTTGCACTCGCCGGCACTAACTTTCAAAATAGCCGCTATTTAAATATTTAGGTTTAAATATTATATTGGGAACCGTTCAAACAATTTAAACCAAAGTATTGAATCTAAATATGGATATTGATCGTAAGCTATTTGGTAAAAATGCGGAAAATTAAACTTTTATATTACAACTCAATAACTACTGGACTGATTCTCGCCAACTTTTGCATGTAAAAGACACTATGNAAATTAAACTTTTATATTACAACTCAATAACTACTGG
The DNA here is from genome assembly GCA_002778355.1 of Clitarchus hookeri. NCBI lineage: Eukaryota > Metazoa > Arthropoda > Insecta > Phasmatodea > Phasmatidae > Clitarchus > Clitarchus hookeri. The sequence continues at coordinate 71,704 of NQII01005691.1, read as the reverse complement.
ACTGATTCTCGCCAACTTTTGCATGTAAAAGACACTATGGCAGACGATTAAATTACATGAAATTTTAATCTATAAAGCTGGTTTTATTTCATATATCGACCATGTTGTTTAGCCGATTTCGATTAAATTTGGTATTCTGAAAGTATCTCTTAAAAACATCGTTAATTAAAAACCCCAATTTTATTCTTCGTTTTGTAAGATATCTCGGGAAAGGTCTGAACTGTTCTGTTCAAAGTAGTACTCGGGTATGATATATTAGTTTATACGTATTAAGAGGATCAAACACTTATTTTCAAAAAGGCAACCATACAAACATTATAGCTCGCTATTGTAAATGTACGAACATATATAAACACAACCACTATGGCCAGTCGGGGGCAACGAGACCCGGGACCGGAGCTCGCAGCTATACGTGTTCTGTCATTCAAGTCTCCCGGCGGCGATTTTTCCTCAACGTTCAGCTTTTTTTTCCCCATCAAAGCCTACCATTTTCCTTCTAAATCGACTTAATTTCCCTCAAAATTTCACTTTTTCCCTTTACAAAANTCCCCATCAAAGCCTACCATTTTCCTTCTAAATCGACTTAATTTCCCTCAAAATTTCACTTTTTCCCTTTACAAAATCACCGATCCACCTAATCGCAAAAACGATCACCCGTTAGGCACTTTACGACTCATCGGAAGGACTTAGGGTGATCGTTTTCGAGGGCAGAGCAGTGGCAGTCATATTGGTTTTATGGGCATAGGAATGCCAAATCGTTACTCAGGCACCAGTGTCTGAAGCCAGAGCTGACCGTCAGTCATCTTGGATCTGTCAGCCATCATAGCCGCCGTATTGGATCCACGTTAGCATGACATTGTCCTGTGACATTGAATTATATTGAACACAAAACGTTTCGGAGAAACTCCAAAAATTTAAATTAAAAATATTTTTTTTAATACTGTAAAAAATATAATGAAAATACTATTTTAAAATTATAAAAAATATTTATTATTAATAAAAATATTATTTTAAAAAATTTACATTTCCAGAGGTTTCGCCAGCAACATGTCAAGCAGACGACTGACTCTCCTCCAATCAAACACATTGTATGAACATTCCCTTCCACTACTAATGTTTCTGATTGATTTATTCGTCGGCAGGCCTCCTTACATCACCATTACTCATTCCTTTTAATGCAGTCATCTTATTTTTTCCGTTTTAATTGTTTATACAATTCTTAAGGTACCATCTTGGATTTCATATGTTTACTTTTACATCACCAGTTGTACCTAGCGTATTATTTTACCCACCGCAGGTGCTGTCGATTTAGCCACCAGTTGGCAGCCATATTTGATTACGTTTTTTGACATTTGCACCGCATAAACATTGTATATATAATGATGTATGGAGGGTACCGACAACGGACGTGATGTCGGTACCCTCCATACATCATTATATATACAATGTTTATGCGGTGCAAATTTCAAGATAATGTGGCCTGCTTTCAACCTGTACCTAATGACGACTAGGTTCCTTCCTGTAAAGTTCGTGAACAGTCACACACACACACACACACATATATACATGTTTATATATGTTCATCATAAGTATTTTATTTAAAATATTTTTTTAATGAACAAGTGGACTATTAAATGGAAAAAAATATTTAAAAAACTTATTTTATTTGGTGAAGTACAAAACAGAAAACACTTAAACACAGGTTTATTGATTGCAATCTTCTATGTTCACCACTCGATGTTGGCATCGTCGACCCAGGAATTGCCGCGAAACACCAGCACTTGAATACGAGCGTCCATAATACCGTTTCAGCAACTTCTAAACCAAATACTTAACTGGAAACTTTGTAGACGGGATCTCCTTTGTGTAGAAACAACCATGTATGGGAACGTGAAACACGAAAGAGTTCAGGGCTCCAATTAGCTGTAAACCCTTTTCTCGAATATGCCTTTGTGTTAGGAGATGCGCACCAGGTTGCCATCTTTGTCTTTAAGTTTGTGTGTGTCACTCTTTTTCATGTCAGTATGCTTGGTTCAATGCAGTGAGTCGCCCTTGACTTCTAAGGGCTTCATGCCACTGAATGGTATATTTATACTCGCGGACGAGTTTCGGCAGTAGTGTCAGCCTCTTGTAGCTGCAATTTGAAGCGAAATGCGTCCACATATTTCTCTTCAGAAACCTATTGAACCTCTCGACGATAGTAGCTTTGAAATTGCTGTAGGTGGAATATTGATTTATGATATATTTCTTCATCAAGGCCTTGACAATTGCATTGTAGAATTCCTTGCTCTGGTCGGTTTTTAGATTAGTCGGAGTGCGTCCTACATGCAATACATCTGCCTTGGTCTCGGTGACATCGTGTGCAATCTTGAACATGAAATGCCTGGCCCAGGCAAATTTGCTATATACATCGATGTCTGTCAACGTATATTTATAGCCAAGGTTGACCCCAGCATATGGTATCATCTGGACGAAGTCGGCTTGAATAAGGTTGTTCATCCCACATATAACGTCTTTACGGTGGTGGGAGCTGCATATCGCAGATGCGTGCAGTTCATTGGTGATTCAATTTCGTCTCATTCTATGAAGCCCATCTTTCAGTTATTCCACGATTAAAATTATCTCGTTAGAGTAGGAGAACTTTCCAATTTTTTGAGAAAGGAGAGGTTGCTGCAGCCTATCGACCAACACGTTCGTGTCTCCTAGAATATGAAGTGGGTATTCTTATCGTCGCCTGTCTTCTTTAAACATTCGCCACTTTTCAGTGCTGGGCTGTTGAAGAGGTCGGCAAGAATGCACATTTTTTCATGTTCTTCGTCCTTATAAACATCTTTCTCGGGATAATTATTTTGGTAAGGTGCACGTGTGAGATCGAGCAATGTCTTGTATTCCAGCAGGTTGGATTATGTAAACTCCTTGGGCTCCTTGAGAAATAGAAGAATATATAGCCCTGGGGTTCCACATGTCTTGTAATCGCCGATTTAGATGATCCCATGTGGTAGAAACTCTATTCCATTAGCAGCGAGGAACCACTTCATTATGTCTTTACACACTATTTGTCGTATCATTATTGCGAGATGTGTACGATAGTAGGAAGCGAAGAACCACAGCATTGGGTTTGAAGACTCTCTTCAATACTTCTTTCTTGTATGACTCATCCATATCCGATCCCTCATCCCGATCTGCCTGTACATCATCGGGTTTTCGCTTCTTCATAGACTCAGCAGAATGGACGATTTTGCTCTTTACAGCTGCGGATGTTCCATTTGTCTCCTTGAATACTTTGAGACGACTAGTAAAGGGATTTAAAATATCTTCATATATATGATCGCATGAAGTTTTTTTTTTTTGTGATCATAAACTTTGAGCGAACAGACTTTACTGTCCCTTGCAGGATGTTGGCATTCAATGTAATGGGTCAAGGTCAATATCACCTGGATCCAATATGGTGGCTAAGATAAATGACAGAGCAAAGATGGCCGACGATGAGCTCTGGCTATGGACCCTGGACCGTGTGTATGGATTCTGCATATCAGTGTCTATAAAACCAATGTGGCCACCACAGCTTTTCCTCGGAAACTATCCCCCAAAATACATCCGTAGGAATGAAAAGTGCCTTTTGGAGTATCGTTTTGGCTAAT